>OY757023.1:590483-858925 GCA_963580285.1 Lucinisca nassula | reverse complement strand
TGTCGCTTATATTATTTTATTTTAGATTGCCTATTTGTCATTTTGTGGGAAAGTAACTGTCCTTTTGGCTTTCCGCAGTTGGTGTTTCCTTTGGGGTCTGTTGCTTCATGTTTGAGTTTATTTCCCTTGGTTGTTTCTGATGGTAGCTTTGGGTTAATTGTATCGATTCCTGATCATTGTCTCTTCTTCTATTTTACAAGAAAATACATACATTAAACAAAATCACCATATGAAAATCTCCACAAACTGAAAGCGAAAAAAGGACAGTTACTATATAGGATATAATCCCGTGATTCTGTACTTGAGTAGTCAAAATCACTCATCTCTGTGAAAATGGTTAAGCCAATTTATATAAAACGGAAATGGAAATGTTATTAATTATAGCCATGTATGTGTGCTTTCAAATCAGGAATTAATCAACAATATATAGTTCGGCAGCAGTTGCTTTTAATAAAATACCTGGATCCAAGCACTCCTTTCCGCAGTTATTGGAACAACACTTAAGATCACCTGCACAATCACCGTCTGATAAACACAAGTCGGCACAAATCCCAACAGAGGTGAGGTTTGGACACCCGCCAGGCTTAACTGAAATAACCAAGGTGAAAATACAGGATAGTTGATGCGTTGTAAATGCATAATGGACCAGGAACTTGCTATTCTCTCTCTCTCTCTCTCTCTCTCTCTCTCTCTCTCTCTCTCTCTCTAGTATGATAATATATCCATGTGACTAAGTGCATTTCTTCATAACATATCTTCAGAATGATTCAATGATTTTTTTTTTCAGAAAGAAAATTGTGATATTATCTTGCTTTTGCTCCGGGCATGAGTTGGGGTACTCGTTCGAGCTGCCTCGTGAGGCGATTCTAGGGAGTATGACTACCTGCGGCCTGTGTCTTAGGGCGAGAATTGGAGACATAACATATACACCAGCAGATCCCACTTCCTCTATACGAAGTGAGGTTTGGAGGGCGGTTCAATACAGGAATCTGTTATGGTGATCTCTCTCTCTCTCTCTCTCTCTCTCTCTCTCTCTCTCTCTCTCTCTCTCTCTCTCATGATTCTTATTATTCTTATTTAACGTCACTACAGCTGTTGTCTGGGAATGTGTGGCGTTCGTAAAAAGTCTCCCTGCCCTACATCATAGTGTAGTTTATACTTTCTTGTTCTTTAGGGATCATTGATTCCATTGTGGAATTTCGAGAATATTTGAGGGTCACTGATGAGGTCTAAAAGGCCGAAACTAGCTTGTCTGGCCCAGAAAACATGTACACTCCATATTTTACAGTTCTATGGTGTATTCCTTGCTTCCAAGGGATAACACTTTCTAGAACATATTTAGAAATATGTTCTCTATAGTTATCACTGTTGTAATTTAAATTGGGGTTTTGACGGCATATTTAGATTCATTTTGACACACACAGTGCCAATTGGAAAGGACTGAAATATGTATGTTTGTAACCATGACATTTCTATAAATAACGTATCTGCATTCTTTCTTTCTGTACAAACAATGCATCAGGTGTTTGCTATCTTGAATACCGAAAAAGTACACTTCACACATTATATGTCATAATATTGTCTGAATAACAATTAGGAAAACACACAATAATATAGTAGATGAAATAAAACACATAAACGTCGTTTCCTTTAAATATATCATCAAAACGCGGTTCACCACAAAAGGTGTTAATCAGAATATAATGACATCGACCGGGCATGACCACCTGTTTAGATTTGACAAATTTCATATTTGTTTGTTTCAAAACATGTTACATAGACTTGCTAGATTTTGCATTAATCTTAACGAAAAAAAGAATCTGAAAGGTTCGAAAGGGTCTTTGAAATTTCAACCCAGGTTTTCATCAACCTTCTCTTCCAATGCCTGGTTGAATTAATGGTAACGACGTTACCATTACGATTTCACACCCGTGCGTCAAAATGCATTTTTGTACATCTCCAAAATGGTCAATTTTCTGATTAAAATTTGTGATATTATTCTCTTTTAGCGTCAAAACATAGCTTGTGGGTGCTCGTTAGAACCGCCTCATCGAGGCGGTTCTAACGAGTAGCCACAACCTATGTCTATGAGCAGAAATAACGAAAATAACGTATACCGCCTAAACCCCAGTTTTCACTATATAATTTGGGGTGTAAGAGGGGTGGGTGTTCATTTCACGGACTTGTTAGCGTGGTGCATTAAAAGGATATGATGTCATATTATACTAACATCAGGCGATTAAGATTCGAAAAAAAAACGATATAATAAATAAAGGAATCCGATTCTGTTTGGGTTTGAATAAATTACTAAAATGAGTCGCTTTATATCAGTCAGGTGCCAGATTATTATTCAGCATTTCGTGGAAATACTTTGACCGTTCTGTTCCTTGCGGAAGATTCATTATGCCCACTTACATTATCTACTGTATTGAGCTTACTTAAATCGTGCGAGCATGATCTTAGCCGTCAATTATAAATAGTCGTGCGGTACACTAAATGCAGGAACTATCAGAGGTCCTGAACACTAGAATGTCTTTTTCAATGCTAAGGCTCTAAATTAAGTAAAATATTATAAGTTACCTTGATGTTTGACGGAGGACATGGGAACATATTCCCCGCCTGAGACCGATATTTGCCCGAGCCGTTAGGCGAGGGCGAATATGCCTCTCAGGCCGGAAAAAGGGTCACATGTCCCCTGCCAAGAATCAAAATAACGAGTTTGTTATACTGCAAAGCTTTTTTATGGCGTTTGCATTTGTATCGGACGTTGAGAGAAGTAGATAATTACATGTGACGTTGTCAAACGTGCCCTTCTGTGCGCACTATGGTGATAACGGTGTTCAGTGGTAAAATGTTTACGTCATGTTAAAATGAGGGTTTCTTATCGGAAAACAATGAAATAAAGTACCAGATGACTGACAAACAATCAAAAGTTTCTATTTTATTGTGATTCATGAAATTATTTTGCTGTTATTGTTTATCAACTGCAATACTTCCCAATGGAGGACATCGCATTTCAGCGGAGGCAAGCGCGAGAAGGGTATATTTTTTGCTTACGGGGTATATAGAAAGTGATTGCCCTTGGTCTACCCAGTCGAAATCCTGGACATTTCTTGCAGTTTAACAAATGTATTTTGTTTTATTTTTTTCATTGTAACAAGCTCAATGACAATGCATCATGGTGTGAATAAATGGATAAATTCAGTTGCATGTTAATATTTTATTCATAATAGTAATTTCAGGTGGGTCAGTCGGATCATTACTGAAGGAGTAGATTACAGCATTTGTTTCAAAATTTCCAGATAAGGGTAATGTCATTTGTATCAAATTCTGTAAATTCGGTAGCTTAGATGTCTGTTTTAGTAATCCTGATTTGTTTCCATGACAGCTTTATTTTATAAACCAAAGGCAACATTTGAATCTTGATTGCCCTTAAATGTATCCCTCCCTGTGCACCACCACTTATGGCGGTAGGACACGTCTCCATACTTCACATAATAAGGTTTATTGCAAGTGGGTGTTCGTCATAAAACAACGTATTAAGAGTTTCAATAAAGGCAGGGTCCCTACTTTATATTCTTGTAAATATCATTTTGATCATTTTCTTTTGAATGGGCATATATTAAGATTTGTTTTATTAAAGGTCAAGTGAAACGAAACTTTTACTGTTTTGGGTTATAATCTTTAGTTTGAAGATCTTAAATCACTGACCAGTGTGTTGAAAACCGCATCAAAAATTCCTTTTCATTCAGAAGTTATGACTGTTCAAGGTCAGTCATCACTTATTTTATTTGAGAAATCTTTTTGTTACTATAAATAGATTTGTATCCTACAATGCGTAACTTTGTGATTTCATATGAGGATTAAATTTTTACTTAAAAAGTTCATCTTTATAAGTATACAAACGAATTGATGTATGTCATATCTGGGTACAGGATAATAAAAGCACTTATATTTACAATATATAAATGTTGTCAAATGCTAATTTAATTATAATATAACCATTTAAATTAAGATTATAAAAATAGTTTAAACAATTCAAAAAATGTGATTAAATGATAACATATCATGAAATGAGGAAAATTATTTTATTTCTTCTGATAAGAACAAGCCAATAAAAGAAACCACAAAACACAATGTCAATTTTAACCCCAAAAAGTGAAATTAAAATTTGTTGAAGTTAAATTTTAAATCTAAAACAAATGATTATAATCATCACATTTTAAGTGTACATTAACAATAGATATTCTTAAATATAATTATTAAGAAATAATACCACTAGAATTTGTCAATATGTGCTTTATATGAAGAATTTAAAAAATAAAAAATCAACAATTTTTAAATGTTTCAAAAGCCTCATATGACATCGCAAATTCCCTCACTAATATTAATGAGCAATGCAAAACCTTTGGAGAAGTTGATGACAGAAGGCCATTTTTCAAAACGTTGTATCTTTGGAACCGTTTGCAATTTTTCAACGCGGTTTTCAGTGCCTCAGTCAGTGAATCAAGGCCTTTTCTTTCACTGACTTTAAAAGGAAACGAAAATCGTTACATTTGATATTTAAACGTATATTGTAGTCACACATTACATCTTCCATATTGTGATGATTCCAACGATCACTCGAAGTGTAACTAAGGCGTGGTAGAACTGCCATGGAACCAGTTGATGGTTCGATCTAGCGATAGATCGAACTTCTGAGGTTCAATCATAGTTCCATGCCTCGGGGCGTAAAGTGATCACTTAAGATTATATTTACAAATTAAAAATAGATGATAGATAATACACATGCTTATTTCTATTGTCACTACACTAATGTATTAGCTCCTAAACAAAAGACATCTTTACGACACCTTAAACAAAGTATCAACGAATTTCATTGGAAATAAAATATTGACATAGATGCTCAGAGCATTCCAATCTCAAATGGTCTGTATGAAAAAAGAATAAAGTAGAGGCAGTACGTTTAGATTTAGGCTGGCAAAGCCGAAAATAATGCCTTCGTTGTTTCACGGCTCCACTATGTAAATTAAATGCAGCCTTTGGCTGGTGGGCGGTCTGTAGGTCAAGATCATCTATCATTCAGAAACTATGTCTGTTGCATGTCTTAAAGATGACAAAGATAGGCTTTAACACCCCCCCCCCACACACACACACACACACAGAACTTCAGTTAAGTAAAGCAAATTCTTCTGACACCGAGGCCCCATTTTTTGATTTACACCTATCTATTGTAAATTGATCTGTTTCTTGCAAAATTTATGATAAAAGCGATGATTTTGATTTTTAGATTGTAAATTAAAAATCAAAAATGAGTTCCTTTAAGAGCAATGAAAACATTCATAAGAAAGAAGATGGGTCATACTAGGTAGTTTCGGCTTATAAAGCCTCATCCGTGACCCTGTAATGATCCGGCAAAGAAAGCCAGAGGAAACATACTGCAATTTTGCAAATTTCGAATAGGCAGTCGATACAAAGACTGATATAAATCAAATTGGGGTCCAATAAATTAAAAACCTGTCTAGAACATGAGTCTAAACCAATAATTTATTTCTGATTTCTCAGAATATACACGCTGATCTCAAAGGACCAAAAGTAAAATATAAACTACACTATGGTTGATGTACGGGGAGACGTTTTACGGCCGCCACACGGCACAACACCAGCTGCAGTGAAGGCAAATAAAAATCAAAAATGAGTTCCTTTAAGAGCAATGAAAACATTCATAAGAAAGAAGATGGGTCATACTAGGTAGTTTCGGCTAATAAAACCTCATCAGTTAAAGTTTCCTTTCATGAATGGTGATGTTCCTCGTGCGGCATCTTATGACGTTTATATTTCGCAATTAATTCGAAATTTCCAGAGTGTCTAGTCATGTAAATGACTTCAACACTCGTTATAATTCGCTAACTGCTAAACTTCTTAATCAGGGTTATCGTTATCATAAACTAGCCAAAGTCTTTTCAAATTTTTATAGACTCCATCACTATTTAATTTCAAAATTCAATTTTCGACTTAAATCTCTCAAGGTATATCGGAACCCGAATTTTATGGTTACTTAGTACGTTGTTTCACGGCTCCACTATGTAAATTACATAATGTGTCCATAATGTTCCTTAGTATATAAGTTCAGAACAAGAGCTGTCACTATACGTGAGCAATGCCCCCGTAGGAGCCAATTTGAGGAAAAACAAGGTGCGGACTAACCCACAAACCCACAAACGGGCAGTCTAAAAACTATATGCTCTCCTACGGGGGCATAAAAACTAAAAAATGTCGAATAAATGTGGAAGTAGTTCGCGTCACAAGGTTTAAGAACGCGTTTATTTTTAGAAAATAAAAGGCCGTAACTCCTTCCATATGATAGGATCAACGTCATAATTTACCTCACATGGAATGCATGTGCAAAATTTTAGCTCAAACGGTGAAGAATTGTGGAAGTAGTTTGCGTCACAAGGTTTTCGAACGCGTTTTCAGAAAATCAAGGGCCGTAACTTCGTCGCAGTGATAGGATCAACTTGAAAGTTGTGTTAGGCACCCCTTCACCTCACAAGGAATGCATGTGCAAAGTTGCAGCTCAATCGGTGGAGAAATGTGGAGGAAGTATGCGTCAGAAGATTTTTAGCGCATTTTTGAGAAAATCAAGGGCCATAACTCCCAAACGCTTCATCCGAGCAGAATGAATTTTGTTTACGGCACATCTACATATCATTGTAAATGCATATGCAAAAATTAATCAAAATTGTCGAAGTAGTTCGCGTCCCAAGGTTTAAGAACGCGTTTTTGCAGACAAAAAGGGCCGTAACTCCTTCGCGGATGATAGGATCAACGTGCAAAGTGTGTTAGGCACCCCTTTACCTCACAAGGAATACATTTGCAAAGTTTCAGCTCAAACGGTGGCGAAATGTGGAAGTAGTTCGCGTCACAAGGTTTCGATCGCGTTTTTCAGAAAATCAAGGGCCGTTACTCCGTCACAGATGATAGGATCAACGTCAAGTTGTGTTAGGCACCCCTTTGCCTCACAAGGAATGCATGTGACAGTTTCAGCTGAATCAGTGAAGAAATGTTGAAGAAGTTCGCATCACAAGATTTTTAGCACATTTTTTTTAGAAAATAAAGGGCCGTAACTCCTTCGAAAATGATAGGACCAACGTGAAAATTGTGCTTGGCATCCCTTTACCTCACCAGGAATGCATGTGCAAAGTTTCAGCTCAATCGTTAAAGAAATGTGGAAGTAGTTCGCATAAAAAAGGGCGGACTTACAAACCCACAAACGCATAAAACGCACAAACAAACGGACAGTACAAAAACTATATGCTCTCCTACGGGGGCATAAACATATATAATTGCAATGACCTGAGAACCCAATTTCATAAACTCATTCTTCGATATAAAAATATTTGATACAACATAAACGTTATACAACAGACGGCATGTATGGAAGAAAGTAGAAGTAAAACAAAGATCAGGAATTGATACAATTAACTTACTCCACCCATAAAAGACACCAAAGGGAAAGAAATACAAACATTAAGCGACCAGACCATAATGGAAACCTAAACAAAGGAAGGCCATAAGGACAGTTACTTTCCCACAAAATGGCCATCCAAAACCAAAAGACACACGTGATACACACAGTAAGTAACAAACAACAACATAAATAAATCGCCACAGAAGAACCGCCTTGGAACGGTCAGTGGAAGATTTCCACTGGGGGGCTGAAATCGAATTTACGTGGCCACAATCCTCGCCCTTACTTCCGTCGCGATTTAGACAAATAATTTGTTCAGTCCGCATGAAGGCCTCCTAACTCATCAGTGCAACATCTCCGTGAACACAAAAATCAAAGAACCACAGAGGTGAGACAACGGTGAGGACCCGACAGCAAGAAACCACTGAAATGCTGGAGCAAAAGAAAACCAAAAGTTAGACTCCGATGAGCCCGACCAGAGACAGAGCATCAGGCACCAACCAACATTATCTCTCTAATTTTCAATAAGCCTTTACGTTGGAGCCGTCATAGAATCTGAGGCCTGACCCAACGGCGTGCAATTAAAGAGGGAAGCAAAGTTGCCAACCGTGATTGGGTTAACTACCATGCATGCAGTCTGTCGTATAATATCCATGTTGTACCCAATCTTTTTATATTATGATTTTACGAAATTGGGTGCTGAAGTCGTTGCGGTTATATATTTTTCTGAATTTATATACTAAGTCACCATAAAATTCGGGTTCCGATAGACCTTGTTGCAGAAGAGATTTAAGTCCAATATTGAATTTTGAAATTAAATCAGAATGGCGTCTATAAAATTTTGAAAAGGCTTTGCGTAGTTTATGGTACCGATAACCCTGATTAAGGAGTTTAGCCGTTAATAATTTATTACGAGTGTTGAAGTCAGCCACACACTCTAGCAAATCGAATTAATTGCGAAATATAAACGCCATAGGATGGCGCACGAGGAACATCACCATCCAAAAAAGGAAAATTTACAATCTCAAAATCAAAGTCATCGCGTTTATCATAAATTTTGCACGAAACAAATCCATCTACAATAGATAGATGTAAATCCAAAAACGGGGCCTCGGTATCAGAAGAATTTGCTTTATTTAACTGAAGTTCTAGGGGGTAAATTTGACTGATCAAACCTTCAAAATAGGTATTATCAATATTTAATAAATCATCTAAATA
This sequence comes from Lucinisca nassula, assembly GCA_963580285.1. NCBI lineage: Eukaryota > Metazoa > Mollusca > Bivalvia > Lucinida > Lucinidae > Lucinisca > Lucinisca nassula. The sequence continues at coordinate 850,236 of OY757023.1, read as the reverse complement.
TCTAGAAGTAGAGCTAAAAGCTTCAATAACCTAATCACGGTTGACAACTTAAACGAAGTTAAACCTCAAATCAACCAACCAAAATCTCTGTTGGTTTGTACTTGGTATTACCCAGCTCACTGTGCTTGCCATTTTGAGTAAAAAATAAATAAGCAAAACAATTGAATGAGTGAATTGCAATGCAGATAACTGTATAAGGTCTGCAAATTAGTTCCGGATAGTTAGATCCCTTGGAAGCAAACAATACACCAAATAAACGAACATAGCAGATTCGGTGTTTTTGAGTCTGTTCATGACCAGTACTGAACACTGCAACACCGGCCACGCCGTATAGTACCGACTTAAGCAGACCTCTGTTTTCAAAATGAATCTAAATGAACTCAATGATCCCGAGGGACCAGAAATTATAATCTGCACTATGATGATGTACGGGGAGGCTTTTTACAGCCGCCACACGATACAACACCAGCTGCAGTGAAGATAAATATGTTCCGAAAAGGTAGATTTCTAGGAAGCAAAGAATACACCTAAAAACGAAAATAACAGACTCGGTTATATTGAGTATGAGTATGACCACTACTGAACACTGCAACACCGGCCTCGCCCTCTAGCACCGGATTAAGCAGAACTCTATTTTCAAATTGGTTCTAAATGAACTCAATGATCTCAAGGTACCAGCAAATATAATCTACACTATAATATTTAAAACCGTAAAACGAAGGTACCGACCGTAAAACCGCATATTTAGCTCTCCAAATGACAATTTTAAATACAGGTTCCCCCAAGTAGCACTTTAAGAATCAAATGCCATGGTATCATTAAAATTTGTTCGAGGTAGTGATAGTTCGAACTACTGAAGCGCAATCATATCATAAGACCATGCGGCGCTACGTGATCACTAAAGGATATATTTACGTGCATCTATAACATAAAGCTATGCTGGTATATAAAGTAGAATCGCCTCATTAAAAGGAGAATATTTCGTTTAAATGTTAGGAAATATAGGTATGCGTGGTTATTGACAGAAACTGTAGGGACTCATGAGCGATTTAGTATAAGTCAATATGAATTGACTACCCTGTATTGATCGGAGGGCATCCGTATTAACACCAATAGTCCATAGACCGTCAGCATAACCTGGAAGTTCGTGGCGCATAAACTTTTATTGTGGTTTCCGTTTCACCGGACCATACTTATTCAGAAACTGCACGATGCCGCCCTGGCATCATTGAGCATTTTAAAATATTAAATATGGCGACCAAGATGGTGGCCAAAACTGAAATCTGTCGTTTATAGCCTCGTATGACCAATTTGTGGTGTTCAAATTATCTCATTTTCGATGCTAACTTCACAAGTAAGTCTTTGTTGTTGCACACATCCACAGACAGGATTATCAAACCAAGATTCCGTACAGTATGGCTGCCAAAAATCAAATTTTGCCTTACCGTACGGATTCAGCGATCACAATTACAATCTATACACGGTTTGTTAAAGTTTTACTCAGCTGCGAAATCGTAGACTTGTTTTTCAACATAAACTCTTCAAATGATGAAAAGCATTCAAGATTTTCCAAGATGGCGCGAATAATAATCTCGTAAAGGAAAACTGTAACATTTCCTAAGTTTGATTCGTCTGGATATATAACAATAAATGTGCTAGCTTGACTAGACCGTATCCTCTGTGGCGTTCTCTTTTTCATCACTTACAGTATCTGTGGCGAATTGTGTCCAGCGATTGCCACAGTTGTTTGTCTGATGGCATTTGCAAAACAGTGTGCATGCTAACTGCGATGTTTTGCAGCCGCATTTAGACGTTGTACAGGACTGTTCTGAGGCACAATCGCAGATCATTTTGAGAACGTCATTTGGTAGTTATGCTACACCTTCGGGTGTAGTAATTGGTACAAGTGCTTTAGTTTGTTTGTCTTGTGACCACCCAAATTTAGAAGGATCTAAAGTCAAAGGCTCATGCTCTAAAGTGGGCTTCCAAATGAAAGTCTGCGCATGAGCCTGTTTGACATTTTCCGCAAATGCCTCTGTTGTTGGTGGTATAGACTTTAGTTCAGGATTCTTGGTTAGCTTTCGCTTGCCTGTTTTGGTTGGCTAATCATCAAATCTGATATCTGATAAAGATGTTTTCACTCTGCTACCATAAAACTGCTCAATAAAAACTGTAGCTTCATCAATGATATCAGACATAGGCTCATTTGGCTCACCGAGCTTGGCAAGTTTGGCACATATCAGAATCACTTTCACAACTGTTCTTTTCCTATTCCCCCAAAACAGGCTACTGTGTCACATCCTGAAATAGCAAAGAGCGCAAGAAGTGACGGGACTAGAGTATCCTGCTTTCTGGCCGTTGAGCCAATATCTACTGTCGTCCTCTGTTGTGATGTTCCCTCAATAAAGATTCTACATTTCAATTGACACAGGTTGTAAAAATGTAAGAGCAACACAAAAACATCAGTATCATCACATACAACTCTTACACACTTTGCGCCCTGGTTTGCAATGGCTACAACTTGCTGTAGAATTATAGTATCAGCCTCCTCGGGGCTTGTTCTTAGATCATTTTTTTTCTATTCTTACTCCGAGTCTCACTTCAACAGGTGTTAATTCCGAGCCTGTCGCGACCAAGGAATGAGCATGTCTTACATCAGTCTGTGGTAGCATTTTAACCTTCTTGACCACACATGCACGTATAAGTTAATCAACTATACTTTATTGTTTGTAACAGTAAGCAATACTTGCCTAGATGGGAGAGAGTGTTGAGTGCAAGCTGGTGCTTATGGCGTACCTGCTGCCCTGCGCGAAAAGTTCTGGTTATGCTCTTTATGCTAAAGTCAAAGTATCGGTCGACGACCAAGTAAACATTAGCATCTGAACCGCCCTGGAACGGTCAGTGGAATGATCTCCACTGGGAGGCTTAAATCGATTTTACGTGGCCACAATACTCGCCCTTACTTCCGTCGCGATTTAGACAAATAATTTGTTCAGTCCGCATGATGGCCTCCTAACTCATCAGTGCAACATATCCGTGAACACAAAAAATCAAAGAACCACAGAGGTGAGACAACGGTGAGGACTCGACAGCAAGAAACCACTGAAATGCTGGAGCAAAAGAAAACCAACAGTTAGACTCCGATAGGCCCGACCAGAGACAGAGCATCAGGCACCGACCAACATTACCTTGAATTAGATCTCTCTAATTCTCAATAAGCCTTTACGTTGGAGCCGGCATAGAATCTGAGGCCTGACCCACCGGCGTGCGATTAAAGAGGGAAGCAAAGTTGCCAACCGTGATTGGGTTAACTACCATGCATGCAGTCTGTCGTATAACATCCATGTTGTACCCAATCTTTTTATATCGAATAATGATTTTATGAAATTGAGTGCTGAAGTCATTGCGGTTATATATTTTTCTGAATTTATATACTAAGTCATCATAAAATTCGGGTTCCGATAGACCTTGTTGCAGAAGAGATTTAAGTCCAATGTTGAATTTTGAAATTAAATCAGAATAGCGTCTATAAAATTTTGAAAAGGCTTTGCGTAGTTTATGGTACCGATAAACCTGATTAAGGAGTTTAGCCGTTAATAATTTATTACGAGTGTTGAAGTCAGTTACATGACTACACACTCTGGCAAATCGAATTAATTGCGAAATATAAACGCCATAGGATGGCGCACGGGGAACATCACCATCCAAAAAAGGAAAATTTACAATCTCAAAATCAAAGTCATCGCGTTTATCATAAATTTTGCACGAAACAAATCCATCTACAATAGATAGATGTAAATCCAAAAACGGGGCCTCGGTATCAGAAGAATTTGCTTTATTTAACTGAAGTTCTGGGGGGTAAATCTGACTGATCAAACCGTCGAAATAGGTATTATCAATATTTAATAAATCATCTAAATATCTAGAAGTGGAGCTAAAAGCTTCAATAATTTCAGATTGGTTATCAATGGAAAGCGACAACATGAAGTCTCTTTCATAACAATACAAGAACAGATCAGCCACAAGAGATGCGCAATTCGTACCCATCGGAATACCCACAATTTGTCTAAATAACTTAGTACCGAATCTAATATAAATATTGTCAAGTAGAAAGGTGAGGGCATCACACACTTTCTGACAAGACCAACGTGTATAATTCTTATGCTCTTTAGAAGTGAAAAATGCATTTCTGACATTACATGCAAGATAGAGAGAATCTTCTCTGTGAAAAGCCCATTCAATTAAATCATTAAGCTTTTCTTTAATACGATTATGAGGAAGTGTAGTGTAAACAGTGGAAAAATCGTAAGTAGACAGACTTGAAGCACTTAAATGTCTGGATTTCAATTTATTTAAAGTAGAAGTAAAACAAAGATCAGGAATCGATACAATTAACCTACTCCACCCACCAAAGACACCAAAGGGAAAGAAATACAAACATTAAGCGACCAGACCATAAAACCTCATTCGAATTTTTAATCGACCAAAACAGATTTCTTCCTGATCTTTCAAAGACTTAATCACAATATTTAATCACATGCGTTTTAATAGCTGTAAGACAGGAAGTTAATAATTTAGAAAGTTCAGTGGAAGTGCAATAGCTAGAATTTGCAATAAACCGTGCTTTGTCAGGTCTTTTATGAAGTTTTGGTAACCAGTATATAGCGTAGGAAGCTTGGCTTGGCCTTCGTTAACACACACAGCAAACTTGGTTGCTGAATGACAAACATGTTTATCTACTATAGCTCTCTCTTCAGCTAAAGGCTGAAGTTCATAGGCCTTAGTACCACCAAGCTCCTGCTTAAGCGTGTTAGCATAGTGGAAAGTAGAAGTAAAACAAAGATCAGGAATTGATACAATTAACTTACTCCATCCATAAAAGACACCAAAGGGAAAGAAATACAAACATTAAGCGACCAGACCATAATGGAAACCTAAACAAAGGAAGGCCATATGGACAGTTACTTTCCCACAAAATGGCCATATGGCCATCCAAAATTAAAAGACACAAGTGATACACACAGTAAGTAACAAACAACAACTTAAATAAATCGCCACAGAAGAGCCGCCTTGGAACGGTCAGTGGAAGATTTCCACTGGGGGGCTTAAATCGATTTTACGTGGCCACAATCCTCGCCCTTACTTCCGTCGCGATTTAGACAAATAATTTGTTCAGTCCGCATGAAGGCCTCCTAACTCATCAGTGCAACATCTCCGTGAACACAGAAATCAAAGAACCACAGAGGTGAGACAACGGTGAGGACTCGACAGCAAGAAACCACTGAAATGCTGGAGCAAAAGAAAATCAACAGTTAGACTCCGATGAGCCCGACCAGAGACAGAGCATCAGGCACCAACCAACATTATCTCTTTAATTTTCAATAAGCCTTTACGTTGGAGCCGTCATAGAATCTGAGGCCTGACCCACCGGCGTGCAATTAAAGAGGGAAGCAAAGTTGCCAACCGTGATTGGGTTAACTACCATGCATGCAGTCTGTCGTATAATATCCATGTTGTACCCAATCTTTTTATATCGAAGAATGATTTTACGAAATTGGGTGCTGAAGTCATTGCGGTTATATATATTTCTGAATTTATATACTAAGTCACCATAAAATTCGGGTTCCGATAGACCTTGTTGCAGAAGAGATTTAAGTCCAATATTGAATTTTGAAATTAAATCAGAATGGCGTCTATAAAATTTTGAAAAGGCTTTGCGTAGTTTATGGTACCGATAACCCTGATTAAGGAGTTTAGCCGTTAATAATTTATTACGAGTGTTGAAGTCAGTTACATGACTACACACTCTAGCAAATCGAATTAATTGCGAAATATAAACGCCATAGGATGGCGCACGAGGAACATCACCATCCAAAAAAGGAAAATTTACAATCTCAAAATCAAAGTCATCGCGTTTATCATAAATTTTGCACGAAACAAATCCAACTAGGAGCCGCCACACAACGACGACGTTGTTAGCGGCCTTGTCTGCAGGGGACAAAACAAACTTCTTATGAAATTCTTGAATACCTAGTTTAAGATGACGTAAAGCCGTCTTGGGCTTAGGAGGTAATAAGTTAGTATTTTGAGAATAGAAAGAAATGCGTTTATTCACTAGTTTTAAAATGCTAAGTTTCCAGTCCTTAAGGGCTTTATGCTCAACATACTTTCGCTTACACCATCGATTACCGAATTCATTCGGGGAAGCAGCGATTTCATCTCTACATTTACTGAAATCAATTTTAGAAGGAAACCGATATTTCGGTCCTTTAGAAATTATATTCCTTATCCTAGAATCAGGAAAAATTTTCAAATTGCCAGTAATTACATGACCAGCAGCAGGATAGCAATACTCTGAGTTTTTACAATCACATGAATCAGGAGTATTAGTATCAATATCAAGATCTGACACAAGTTTATTGAAATTAAAAATGATAGATCTAACAGGTTTGTAATATTTATAGCAAATTATAGGTGTTTCAGTATTTTGAAAATAAGCAGGAATGGAAGAAAGCACCGATCTCTCACGGAAGATACTGGGCAAATCTATAAAATCCATACCCTTATTAATGAAGGATATTTTGAAGAAATGGCGTTTATGATTAATTTCAGAATCAATGTAAGGACGGAGAGTATGCTGAGTATAGCTTCTAGTTAAGAGAGCCGCATCATATAACTGATGAGAACTAACGTAGAATTTATTCGCCTCGGTGTCCAGAAGACGTAAAACAGAAACGGGTAATGAACTTAAAAATGAAAGCATAGAGTGGCGTCCATGATTTAATAATATAATTGACAGTCACTTCAGTCTAGTATTGTTTCGTTTAAATGCACGTGATTTACGTTTAAAGTTACCATTTTTCCTGGTGTCTTGAGATCAAGTTCTGCGTTTTCGACATTCCAGGAGCGAGAAAACATCAAAGTCCGGCATTCTGGAAATATTACCCTCATGATGAATGTTGTCATTAAATCCCAGTGGAAAAGGGGTCTGTAAAAATCTAATCCATTTCAGTTCAGCTTCATGTCTTTTGATTATTTTGAATCTAGATGTAGAATTTGCATCGTAATAAAGTTTTTCCACTGGTTGTATAACAATTTTATTTACAGAATGACCTGTACGTCGAAAGTGACGGTACAAGAAAGTGTCAGTTTTCTTAGGCTTACTCATTCTACGATAATGCTCGTTCAATCTAGTTTTAAGCATGCGGTTAGTTTGACCGACGTACTGCATATTACAGTTTGCAGTACGTCATGTAATTAGATAAATTAAATCTGTAGACTGTCATGTCAAATCAGACATGTTAACTACAGAGAAGCGTCTACCGTTTACAGATGAAGTAACGGTAGACGCAGTGCTTAAATGCGAACAACATCTGCACCTCTTGGCATTGCACTTAGAAATACTAGGATACATTCCACTTCTTTTCCACGGATTAGTATATTTTCGAAGGATGAGCGATTTGAGAGGAGATAGTCTTATACGAAGACTACTCCCAAAAACATTGGTATTGCCTGCTCCGTTGAGATTAACTGAAGTTACAGAAGACAAATTTAAGGGTCTAACCAATACCGAAGGCAACATAGTATTAAAGTTCTTAATAGAATGGGGAATCCGTACAGAAGAAGCAGAGTGTAACCTAAGTGGTGATATTGATATTTTAAATGTATTTGTGATACTCATGTGGGTTTAGAGGGTTTTGATACCGTCAAAACTAAAGCGATCTTCATACCGGTCATTATGTAAAACAGCATATAAAATTACTGAAGAAATTTCCTTCGAATAGAAGGAAGGTACAACAAAAGCCCACAAAACATCTAAGTCTACTTAAAGTTCAGGGATGTCAAACAAGCAGTTGTTATACAACGAGGAACGAACATCGGTTTAATAATGACCTTCAACAGGTATCTTAAGGATGTCAATTGATGGAACAGTGAAAAGCAATTGCATAATCAATCCCTGGGGATTGGAAAAATAAGAGCATTAAATGTATGTACGGTGAGACCTTTTACAGCCGCAACACGGCACAAACAGAACAGCCCTGATATGCAAAGTAGAAGTAAAACAAAGATCAGGAATCGATACAATTAACTTACTCCACACATCAAAGACACCAAAGGGAAAGAAACACAAACATTAAGCGACCAGACCATAATGGAAACCTAAACAAAGGAAGGCCATAAGGACAGTTACTTTCCCACAAAATGGCCATATGGCCATCCAAAATAAAAAGACACAAGCGACACACACAGTAAGTAACAAACAACACCATAAATAAACGCCACAGAAGAACCGCCCTGGAACGCTCAGTGGAATGATCTCCACTGGGGGGGGGGGGGGGCTTAAATCGATTTTACGTGGCCACAATCCTCGCCCTTACTTCCGTCGCGATTTAGACAAATAATTTGTTCAGTCCGCATGAAGGCCTCCTAACTCGTCAGTGCAACATCTCCGTGAACACAAAAAAATCAAAGAACCACAGAGGTGAGACAACGGTGAGGACTCGACAGCAAGAAACCTCTGAAATGCTGGAGCAAAAGAAAACCAACAGTTAGACTCCGATGGGCCCGACCAGAGACAGAGCATCAGGCACCAACCAACATTACCAAGAATTAGATCTCTCTAATTCTCAATAAGCCTTTACGTTGGAGACGTCATAGAATCTGAGGCCTGACCCACCGGCGTGCAATTAAAGAGGGAAGCAAAGTTGCCAACCGTGATTGGGTTAACTACCATGCATGCAGTCTGTCGTATAACATCCATTTTGTACCCAATCTTTTTATATCGAAGAATGATTTTACGAAATTGGGTGCTGAAGTCATTGCGGTAATATATTTTTCTGAATTTATATACTAAGTCACCATAAAATTCGGGTTCCGATAGACCTTGTTGCAGAAGAGATTTAAGTCCAATATTGAATTTTGAAATTAAATCAGAATGGCGTCTATAAAATTTTGAAAAGGCTTTGCGTAGTTTATGGTACCGATAACCCTGATTAAGGAGTTTAGCCGTTAATAATTTATTACGAGTGTTGAAGTCAGTTACATGACTACACACTCTAGCAAATCGAATTAATTGCGAAATATTAACGCCATAGGATGGCGCACGAGGAACATCACCATCCAAAAAAGGAAAATTTACAATCTCAAAATCAAAGTCATCGCGTTTATCATAAATTTTGCACGAAACAAATCCATCTACAATAGATAGATGTAAATCCAAAAACGGGGCCTCGGTATCAGAAGAATTTGCTTTACTTAACTGAAGTTCAGGGGATAAATTGACTGATCACACCATCGAAATAGGTAGTGTCAATATTTAATAAATCATCCAAATATCTAAAACTGGAGCTAAAAGTGCCAATGATTTCAGACTGGTTTTCAGCAGAAGGGGACATCATGAAGTCTCTCTCATAACAAAACAAAAACAAACCAGCCACAAGTGGTGCGCAGTTAGTACCCATCGGAATACAACTTGTCTACATAACCAAATATTATGTTAATATTGTCAAGTAGAAAGGTGAGAGCTTCTGACATGACCATAAAGTATAATTTTTTATGCTCTTCAGAACTGAAACAAGCATTTATTACATTACATGCAAGATAGAGGGGTCTTCCCTATGAATTGTCAATTCAATTAAATCATTAAGTTCTTCTTTTATAAGTTTATAAGGAAGTGTTGTGTAAAGGGTGGAACAATCACACGAGTAAGTAGACAGACTTGAAGCACGAAAACGCCTGGATTTCAATTTATTAAAAACTTCCTTAGAATTTTTATAGACCAAAACAGATTTCTACCTGATCTTTCGAATACTTTATCGCAATATTTTATCACATGTTTTTATGGCAGTCAAACATGAAGGTAATAATTTGGAGAGTTCAGTGGTGGTACAAGCGCTTGCATTTGCAATAAACCGTGCTTTGTATGAGCTTTTATAAGGTTTAGGTAACCAATATAACGTAGGAAGCTTGACCTTCTGTAATACAGAAAGAATACTTGGTGGCTGAATGACAAATGTGGTCATCAACTAAAGCCATCTCTACAGCTAAAGGCTAAAATTCATAGGCCTTAGTACCACAAAGTTCTTGTTGAAGAGTGTTAACATAGTGAAGCCGTCAAACAACGACCACATTGTTAGCGGCCTTATCAGCTGGAGCCAAAACAAACTTCCTATGACATTCTTGAATACCTAGTTTAAGGTGACGTAAAGACGTTGTATGTTTAGGGGGGGGGGGTAATAAGTTCGTATTTTACGAATAAAAAAATGCGTTTGTTCACTAATTTCAGAATGCTATGTTCCATTCCTTAAGAGCTTTATGCTCAAAATACTCTCCTTTGGAACACCATCGATTACCAGAAATAGGAGCCAACTCGTGATGAAATACACTAGCCAGATCAATCTCTCTTGAAGTCATTGCTCCGATAACTCTGGAATAAATAAGCTGTCAAAAGTCTTTCCAGCTCCGATCGTAACTGATTTCTAACTATCTGCCATAGTGACAACCTTTGACGTAAGCATATTAAGGAAACTTAATCATCTTAACACCGTATGATTAATCCTGATCAAAATTAACCGAATGTGTGCTTATTCTGCCACTGACTTCATTTACAAAGTCTCAGGGCTGCCCTTCCATACACAGAGGATCGATGCAGGTCAAAATCAATTATTTTGTTTTTTAATTGTGTCAATTAATCAAATAATTATTGATAAAGAAATTTTGTATTGGCAAATATAGCATTCCTCGGACCTGTAACTTGGACAATATAAAACAAGAGCAGCGCATGCGGGCGCCCACGCTCGGCAGCAGATTCTTTTAGAAAACAAAAATTACAAGTCGAAAAGAGGCATAACTGAACAAAAATATGTTTAGGGCTACCTCATCTATAGGTATGAGTTCCCCTTTTCATAATGAACAACTAGTCCGAGTTTCAAGTAAATATGTTCAGTAATGACAGTATAAAATGTCCAAGTTTTTGCACGACGACGACGACGCAGACGACGCAAGAGCTATGACAATATCTCATCGATTTCTTCGAAAACAGCCGAGCTAATTACTTGATTAATGACATTATATTATCGATTGACTATCCTGTATTGATCGGAGGTCATTCGTATTAACATCAGGCCAACCAATATTAACTGAGGTCATGTGAGGTCAAAAATCAATAATCATACTTTTTTTAATTGTGTTAATTAATATAATTCACATTAATCAAGTAATTTCGCATTCAAGTAATTTCGCATATGCATTTGCCCCCGGCCTTCGGCCTCGGGCAAGTGCAGCAGACCTCGGACCTGTAACTGGGTCAATTTAAACTTACTTGATTAATGTCATAACAGTATTTATCATATGACGTCGCGTCTGAGAGTGTAATAACGTCATGTATTATTTTCGATAATCCACTAGTGGATTAAATATGCAAATTAGCTAGATACGTCCCGTAACGTTACATGTACGACGTCCTTAACGACGTCGCGTTTACTAACGGTGGAATATTGACATTTTTGTAAACAATCGTGAATAAAATGCGTTTTAAATGTCATCTGATAAATAGAATCTTGCATTCGTGCTCATGTATTATCGAATTTATTAAACTCGTTGAGGAAAAGGGATAAAATGCTCGACAAAGCCTCGCATTTTATCCCTTTTCCTCAACTCGTTTAATAAATTCAATAATACATGAGCACTCATGTAAGATCCTCTATAAACAAACAAACCGTGATCGAGTTGTTAAGTTTCACTGTATGTGAGTGATTTCAGCGATGTCAGTTCAGAGCTATTACAAACTACAATAATTTTTCAAAATTTAATTATTTATGACAATTTACCTTCACAATCTGTGCCGGTGTAGCCTTGTGGACAATCGCATTCGTAGCTTTTTTCGTCTATGGTGTAACATATACCGCCATTGAGACAAGGGGTTCTTTTACAAGGATCTGAAAATAAATTTCTCGTCGTCTGAACAAGATTTAAAAAGTTCCCTCGACAAAATCTTTTTTAGATCACGAAAACACACATATATAATTTTGACCCCCTTGAACCCTACTTTTATGTAGTAAAGATGGGGTCTACAGGTGTAAAAGTTATTTTCTTATTTCTGCTCTAAAATATAGAGTGCGGGTACTCGGTAGAAATTTATTAAACTCGATGAGGAAAAGGGATAAAATGCTCTGCAAAGCCTCGCATTTTATCTTTTTCCTCAACTCGTTTAATAAATTCAATAATGCATGAACACTCATGTAAGATCCGCTATATAAAGACGAAAACTTAAGCAATAATAAATATAGTTCGTAAAACTTTTCTCAAAACATTCGTTTATCTTAAAAAATGCGTAAGTTAATTGTATCGATTCCTGATCTTTGTTTTACTTATACTTTACATTTCCGGGACAATTTAGTGATTTCATTCATTCCTACTTGTTTTTAAAATACTACAACACCTATTACTTGCTATAATAACAACAAATTCTGTCTCTGGTCGGGCCCATCGGAGTCTAACTGTTGGTTTTCTTTTGCTCCAGCATTTCAGTGGTTTTTTGCTGTCGAGTCCTCACCGTTGTCTCACCTCTGTGGTTCTTTGATAATTTGTGTTCACGGAGATGTTGCACTGATGAGTTAGGAGGCCTTCATGTGGACTGAACAAATTATTTGTCTAAATCGCGACGGAGTAAGGGCGAGGATTGTGGTCACGTAAAATCGATTTAAGCCCCCAAGTGGAATTCTTTCCACTGACCGTTCCAATGCGGTTCTTCTGTGGCGGTTTATTTATGTTGTTGTTTGTTACTACTTACTGTGTGTATCACTTGTGTCTTTTTATTTTGGATGGCCATTTTGGCCATTTTGTGGGAAAGTAACTGTCCTTATGGCCATCCTTTGTTTAGGTTTCCATTATGGTCTGGTCGCTTCATGTTTGTGTTTCTTTCCTTTGGTGTATTTGGTGGGTGGAGTAAGTGAATTGTATCGATTCCTGATCTTTGTTTTACTTCTACTTTACATTGCCGGGACAATTCAGTGATTTCATCCATTCCTACTTGTTTTTTAAAATACTACAACGCCTATTACTTGCTATAATAACAACAAATCAAACACAAACATAAACATGATTATGCCTTGATATTGATTCAAATACACCGTATTCCTCAAAATAGAAGAGAAGGCAAAGATCAGAAATCGATACAATTAACCCACAGCTCCCATCAGTGACACCAAAGGGAATAAAACACAAACATGAAATTACTATACCCTAATGGAAACATCAATTGCGGAAAGCCGAAAGGACAGTTACCTTCCCAGAGAATGACCAACTGGCTGCTGGATGTCATAAACAAAATATATAAGCGAATAACGCACTCAAACACAAATATAACAAAAATAAACCGCGACATAAGAACCGCATTGGAACGGTCGGTGAAACGATTTCCAACTGGGTGTGCGGGTGAGGGAGCTTAAATCGATTTAACGCAGCTGCAATCCTCGCCCTTACTTCCGTCACGGTCCAGATGCATAAATCAGAATGAAGGCCTCCTAACTAATTAGTGCAACATCTCCGAGAACACAAAAATCAAATAACCACAGAGATGAAACAACGGTGAGGACTCGACAGTAAGAAACAACTGAAATGCCGGAGCATATGAAAACAAACAAATGAACGTTGATGGGCCCGACCAGAGACAGAGCATCAGGCATCAAGCAACGTTACATAAAATTAAATTATCTCTAATTCGTAGAAAGCCTTTTGTGGGAAAGTAACTGTCCTTATGGCCTTCCTTTGTTTAGGTTTCCATTATGGTCTGGTCGCTTAATGTTTGTATTTCTTTCCCTTTGGTGTCTTTTATGGGTGGAGTAAGTTAATTGTATCAATTCCTGATCTTTGTTTTACTTCTACTTTACATTGGAACCGCCATAGAATCTGAGACCTGACTCATCGGCGTGGAATAAAAGAGGGAAGTTAAGTTGTCAACCGTGATTGGGTTAAATACTACCATGCATGAAATCTGTCGTATAACATTTATGTTGTGCCCAATCGTTTTATTTCAAAAAAGATTTTTCGAAATAGGGTGCTTAAGTCATTGCGATTATGTAATTTTCTGAATGTATATAGTAAGTCACCATAAAATTCGGGCTCCGATAGACGTTGATGCAGGCAAAATTTAAGTCCAACATTGTATTTTAAAATTAAATCAGAAAGAAGTCTAAAATATTTGAAAAGGCTTTGCGTAGTTTATGATCCCGATAACCCTGATAAAGAAGTTTAACAGTAAATACTTTTTGCGAGTGTTCAAGTAAGGTAATGGCTAGACACTCTGGCAAATCAAATTAATTCTGATAGGATGTCCTAAGAGGAACATCAATATATAAGAAAGGAAAAGTTACAAGTTCAAAATCAAGATCACCGTGTTAAAAAAACTCATCCGAAAGACTTGAGAAGCCAAGGATCGGTCCTGGTTTACAAGGCGAGTACACAAAATGGCCAATAGGCTATCCAAATAAAATAATATAAGCGACACAAACACCCAAAGACAAATCATAACAACTATACATAGCGACAGAAGAACCGCCTTGGAACGGTCAGCGGAAACGAATTCAACTGGGGGCGGGGGGGGGGGGCTTAAATCGATTTTATGTGGACACAATCCTCGCCCATACTTCCGTCGCAATTAAGACAAATAATTCGTTCAGTCCGCATGAAGGCCTCCTATCTCATCAGTGCAACATCTCCTTGAACACAAAAATCAAGTATCCACAGAGATGAAACAACGATGAGGACTCGACAGCAAGAAACCACTGAAATGCTGGCGCAAAAGAAAAAACAACAGTTAGACTCCGATGGGCCCGACCAGAGACAGATCATCAGGTACCAATCAACATATAGATTGTGGGCACTCATTGGAACCGTCATAGCATATGTGGCCTGACCGGCCTTCAATTAAAGAGGGAAGCAAAGTTGTCAACCGTGATTTGGTTAACCACCATGCATGCAGTCTGTCGTATAACAGTTAGGTTGTACCCAATGTTTTTGATATCGAAGAATGATTTTACTATATTGGGTGCTGAAGTCATTGCGGTTATAATTTTTTTTTTTCTGAATTTATTAATTAGTCACCATAAAATTCGAGTTGCGATAGAATTTGTTGCAGAAGAGATTCAAGTCCAATATTGAATTTTGAAATTAAATCAGAATGACGTTTTTAAAATTTTGAAAAGGCTTTGCGTAGTTTATGGTGCCGATAACGCTGATTAAGAAGTTAAGCCCTTAACAATTGATTACGAGTGTTGAAGTCAATTCCATGAGTTCACACTCTGGCAACTCGAATTAATTTCGGAATATAAACGCCATAGGATGGCGCACGAGGAACACCACCATCCAAAAAAGGAAAGTTTACAATCTCAAAATCAAAATTATCGCCTTTATCATAAATTTTGCAAGAAACAAACCCATCTACAATGGACATACTGTGTGCAAATACAAAAACTTGGCCTCGTATCAGAATCCGTTCTAGAAAGGGTTATCCTTTGGAAGTATGGAATACACTACAGAACTGGAAAATATGAAGTGTTCATGTTTTCTGGACCAGACTAGCTAGAAGAATGTCCTTTGTTTAATGAAGTTCTGGGGGGTAAATTTGACTGATCAAACCAAATAATTATGAACAATATTTAATAAATCATCCAATTAAGCCTTCAAAACCGAAAAGGCAAACGATCAGAAACTCGTTCAATCAGATTCCAAATCCCGACCACAATATCGAAATGGAAAGAACTCGAAACCTGGAATTACCGTAAATAATACAGACAACTGGGTAACGAAGTCAGCCTCTCTTTCCCAAGCAAGTATTGGCTAAAATCACCGAAGCGTAACTAAAAAGGAAAATCATACATGATGGGGATAAGAATCAGAATCACCAACATAACAAACTCGACAAGGAAGGACCCGCAGCAAGGGTACACACTTGGAAGGATCAGTAAATAAAACTAGGTGTAAGTATATTGCGGTATCCCAACCCTCACAATCACTTTCACTGAGGTTGACAAAACAGAATTGAATTCAATGACCTGGAATCGATACAATTAACAAGTCATATTTATTTTTAAGAAAACCAACAGTTAGACTCCGATATTTATCACGTTAAACATACACATTTAACTGGTGGTTTCCGTCTATTGCGTTCCTATCTCCGACTGGCGCAGAGTCGTCAACTCTGATTCACGAATGTCTAGCTTTTGACAATGTAGCTGCTAGGTCCAGTGCAATCCTTTTGGTGTAAACAATCTTTATTTATTTAAAACGATAAGTAGGTTAGAACAATACATATACGCATAAAAATGACAGTACTTGAAAATGAGATGAATGCTTATATATTGTGAATCAGTATGTGTGAATATAAATTCATATCATAAAGCACGTTTTTCAGATTTATGCGACTGAAAAATAAATAAAAGATACACGAGTCTCAAGAAAGAAAATGGTCTCAACGAGCACTCGCATTGTATCTGAGGAGTATTTTTAAGCAGCAGAGCATTGCCGAATGGAATGCCTGAGACATAAAAAATTGTTTGAGGAAGTGATAGCCAGCATTACTGAGAATTAATCATAGCTCTTTGTCATGAGGTGCAATTTGGCTATTAACATTGCGCAAACACGCCTATTCAAATACATTGCCACCATTATCGCCGAAAAAATGAAAATTTCATGATGAAAAATTGTGATATTTTTTCTTATTTCTGCTCAACATATAGATTGTGGGCACTCATTAGAACCGCCTCATCGAGGCGGTTCTAACGAGTACCCACAATCTATATTTTAGAGCAGAAATAAGAAAAATAAGGTATGCCACCGGAAACCCCAGTTTTACAATATAAAAGTGGGGTTCAAAGGGGTCAATATTATATAGGCATGTTTTCGTGATGAATTGAATGTTTACTGAGTTTATTCATTAGACTCTGTTCAGAGAAAAAACAAAACAAAACAACAACTGTTTTACAACCAAAAAAAAACAAAGAGTTGTCAGTAGACAACATAGGACAACATAGCTCGCTTTTGGGGGCCTAAGATGAATGACACTGCAGCAAATAAAAGATAACAAAAACCAAACCCCTAATCATCCTGTTTTCAAGTCTTTCCACTGTAAAAAAATGAAAAAGAAATCTTTATATGAAAAAAAAAAAAATCTACAAACTTCCATGTTACAAACAAGGCATTACAGACGATTCAAATCCCCTCTCGCAAGACAAATTAAACAAGAGGACCATGATGGTCCTTTATCGCTCACCTGAGGTAAGAGATTTACATCCTTAATATTTAAGTTTGACAAGGTAGATGCTACGTTATTTTGACGCCATTATCAGAACAATCTTCATAATGATCAAAGATTGAAATAAAAATCGTAGCCTCTAGAGGCTGTAGAAGGTTTTCAAGGAATATGACCTAGTGACCTAGTTTCTTCCCTGACATGATGGATATTCGAACTTGACCCAGCTATCAAGAAGACAAACATTCTGGTAAAGTTTCATGGAGATTGAAGTGAAATTTAAGTCTCTAGAGGGCGAACAAGGTTTCAAGGAACTTGGCCTTGTGTCCTAGTTTTTGACCTGACATGACCCATATTCAAACCTGACTCAGATATCCTCAAGTCTGGTAAAGTTTCATGAAGTTTGAAGCAAAACTATTGTCTCTACAGGTGTGAACAAGGATTTCAAGGAATTTGACCTAGTGACCTAGTTTTTACCTGATATGACCCATATTCGAACTTGACCCAGATATCATCAAGCAAACATTTTGGTAAAAGTTCATGAAGATTGAAGCAAAATTCTGGTCTCTAGAGGATGAACAAGGTGAATGTTGACGACGCACGTCGCATGATGAATGATGCCCGACGCACTCACGACGGAAAAAAAGGTGATCACATAAGCTCACCTTGAGCTTTGCTCAGGTGAGCAAACATTGCGGTCTCTAGAGTGTAAACAAGGTTTTTCTATGATTTGACCTACTGACCTACTTTTTGACCCCACATGACCCATATTCGAACTTGACCTAGATATTGTAGAAATGATCATTCTGAGCAGGTTTGATGATGATTGGATCAAAACTGTGGCCTCTAGAGTGTTAACAAGGTTTTTCTATGATTTGACCTACTGACCTACTTTATGATCACACGACCCATATTTGAACTTGACTGAGATATTGTCAGGATGATCATTCTTAGCAAATTTGAGGATGATTGGACCAAAACTATAGCCTCTAGAGTGTTAACAATGTTTTTCTATGGTTTGAACTACTGACCTACTTTCTGATCCCACATGGCCCTATTTGAACTTCATCGAGATATTGTCATGATGATCATTCTGAGCAAGTTTGAGGATGATTGGACCAAAACTGTGGGCTCTAGAGTGTTAACAAGGTTTTTCTATGATTTGACCCACTGACCTACTTTTTGAACCAACATGACCCATATTTGTACATGACCAAGATATTGTCAGGATAATCATTATAAGCAAGTTTGAGGATAATTGGACCAAAACTGTGGCCTCTAGAGTCTTAACAATGTTTTTCTATGATTTGACCTACTGACCTACTTTTTGACCTGACATAACCAGTATTCGAACTTGACGAGATATTGTCAGGATGATCATTCTGAGAAAATTTGAGGATGATTGGACCAAAACTGTGGCCTCTAAGTGTTAACAAGGTTTTTCTATGGTTTGACCTACTGACCTAATTTTTTATCCCACATGACCAGTATTCAACTTGACCGCGATATTGTCAGGATGATCATTGTGAGCAAGTTTCAGGATGATTGGACCAAAACTGTTGCCTCTAGAGTCTTAGCAAGGTTTTTCTATGATTTGACCTGCTGACCTACTTTTTGACCCGACATGACCCATATTCAAACCTGACCGAGATATTGTCAGGATGATTATTCTGAGCAAGATTCAGGATGATTGGACCTAAACTGTGGCCTTTATAGAGTGTTAACAAGGTATTTCTATGGTTTGACCTACTGACCTATTTTTTGATCGCACATGGCCCATATTTCAACTTGACCGAGATATTGTCAGGATGATCATTCTGAGCAAGATTGAGGATGATTGGACAAAAACTGTGGCCTCTAGAGTCTTAAAAAGGTTTTTCTATGATTTGACCTGCTGACCTACTTTTTGACCCGGCATGACCCATATTCAAACTTGACCGAGATATTGTCAGGATGATCATCCTGATCAAGTTTCAGGATGATTGGTCGAAAACTGTGGCCTCTAGAGTCTTAACAAGGTTTATCTATGATCTGACCTGCTGAACTACTTTTTGACCCGACATGACCCATATTCAAACATGACCGAGATATTGTCAGGATGATCATTCTGAGCAAGTTTCAGGATGATTGGACCAAAACTGTGGCCTCTTGAGTCTTAACAAGGTTTTTCTATGATTTGACCTGCTGACCTACTTTTTGACCCGACATGACCCATATTCGAACTTGACCGAGATATTGTCAGGATGATCATTCTGGGCAAGTTTCAGGATGATTGGACTCAAACTGTGGCCTCTAGAGTCTTAACAAGGTTTTTCTATGATTTGACCTACTGACCTACTTTTAGACCCGACATGAACCATTTTCGAACTTGACCGAGATATTGTCAAGATAATCATTCTGAGTAAGTTTCAGGATGATTGGATCAAAACTGTGGCCTCTAGAGTCTTAACAAGGTTTTTCTATGATTTGACCTACTGACCTACTTTTTGACCCGACATGACCCATATTCGAACTTGACCCAAATATCATAAAGACAAACATTCTGGTAAAGTTTCATGAAGACTGAAGCAAAATTGTGGTCTCTAGATTCTTAACAAGGTAAATGTTGACGACGCACGACGCACGTACGACGGACAAAAGGTAATCCCAAAAGCTCACCTTGAGCTTCGCTCAGGTGAGCTAAAAACCCTGGCCCAGCATTTGTGTAAAATTACATTATCCATCAATAAATGTAGGTACTTAGAATGATGACAAAGTTTTTTTCTACAAATAGCCACAGTGACCTTGACTTTAGAGCCCAAGACCTGAAAGTTGAACTGACTCGAGATATTATCATACCCTTCATTTGTATGAAGTTATCTTAAAATCCATCAATAAATGTGGACATTAGAGCAATGCTCAAGTTTTTCCTTAACAATAACCACAGTGACCCTGACCCGGAAAGTCAAAGTCACTCAAGATATCATCATACCGAACATTTGTGTCAAATTATATTAAAATTCATCAATGAAGGCGCAAGAGCGATGACAATGTTTTTTTTTCTAAAAAATCGCCACAGTGATCTTGACCTTCAGCCCCAGACCCTGAAAGACGAACTCTCTCAAATGTTAACAATATATTCAAAATAAATCTGTGAAACATCACATATAAGAGCATGCATATAAACTTTAACCAATGCGGATTCCGACGCTGACGCCGACGCTGACGCCGACGTCGACGCTGAAGCTGACGCTGACGACGGACGCCGTGGGATATGGCAATAGCTCCCCCTTACTTTCGTAAGGCGAGCTAAAAACGAACTAATTCCCAAATTATTCATAAAATTAGGGGTGTAGCTGGCCGCCACCCCTCGGGCGGAGAGAAATAGATCGGACTGCATGACTGTTCCACGCCGAGCTGAAACCGGCTGCACTTGACTAATGGTTAAATGCCTACAAGGTCTAAAGTAGAAGTAAAACAAAGATCAGGAATCGATTAAACTAACTTACTCCACCCATCAAAGACACCAAAGGGAAAGAAACACAAACATGAAGCGACCAGACTAAATGGAAACCTAAACTAAGGAAGGCCATAAGGACAGTTTCTTTCCCACAAAAAGGCCATATGGCCATCCAAAATAAAAAGACACAAGTGATACACACAGTAAGTAACAAACAACAACATAAATAAACCGCGACAGAAGAACCGCCTTGGAACGGTCAGAAGAAAGATTTCCACTGGGGGCTTAAATCGATTTTACGTGGCCACAATCCTCGCCCTCACTACCGTTGCGATTTAGACAAATAATTTGTTCAGTCCGCATGAAGGCCTCCTAACTCATCAGTGCAAAATCTCCGTGAACACAAATAATCTAAGAACCACAGAGGTGAGACAACGGTGAGGACTCGACGGCAAAAACCACTGAAATCCTGGAGCAAAAGAAAACCAACAGTTAGACTCCGATTGGCCCAAGCAAGCAAAGCTGTGAGAATGGGACCTTCAATGCATAAAAACCTAGGTTTCATTGGGCGGCAGGGAATTGAAAGCAACGCCTCCAAAAGGACCTAAATAGTGTGGTTGGGAACGTTAACCCTAAATTCTAAATGCATTTGTGTAAGAACACGACGTCTGATTGGATATCGCAAAAACTGCGACGGTAAAGTCTTCGATACACTATGTGAAATCCGTCGTCATAACGTAACGTCGTCTTTCGTTGGCTAGCATTTGGTTTTACGCAGCTCGTGGCGCTTGCCATTGTGTAGAAAATAGTACAAATAAACATAATAAGTACAGTAGAATGTGGGGGGGGGGCGGCCCCGATAGCTCCGTTGGTAGAGCGGGAGTTGGGAACGGGAGGTCATGGGTTCGATCCCGGGCCGCGACATACCAAAGTCGTGAAAAAAATGGTACTAGCTGCTCCTCGCTTGGCACTCAGATTTACGGGGTTAAGCTAAGACTGGTCGACCCAGTGTCAGAATAATGTGACTGGGTGGGGTATCATGTAATGTGTTTGGGACATGATACTTCAGTGCGGCAGCCCTATAAAAGTGAGCATTTAGTTCCCTGTCGCAGTCAGACACCGTCGTGATATGACGGAAAAATTGTTGAAAGCGACGTTAAACCCGAATTCACACACACACACACACACACACACACACACACACACACACACACACACACACACACACACACACACACACACACACACACACACACACACACATGTCAGTCCAGGCCCCGATGTTATAAAACGTTTCCATGCTTGAGCATGAAATTTGGCCTGCTCACAAATTCTAAAATGTCAACAATTTTAAAATTGGTGAGCAGGACAAATAACATATATTGCTATCTGAGAAAGAAACATTCTTAATATTTACATTTGTATGAGCATGAAAAAAAAAATATAACCTCGGGCCAGAGATAGGACAGACCGCACTATTTCTTTTCAGTTTTACATTTATGACAATGTACCTTCAATTTCACATATGTAGCCGGTGTAACCATATGGACATCCACACATGTAATCATCGATAGCTATAAAGTAACATGTACCGCCATTGATACAACGGGCTCGAGAACAAAGCTCTGAAAACAAAATTTCAATGGTCAATGAAATGATACCTCGACAGACTCGTTTATTTAAGAGAAATGGGACTTGCGTTTCAGAAACAATGCTGTGATTTCATACATTTCAAGTTATGTTCAATATACTGAAATACCCATTATGTGCTATGAGCTGAACACTGATCCTTCATTCACGTGTAATTTCAGATAGTGTTTTAAACTCTCACTTTTCTACTTGAAAATATTCATATGAAATTTGGCTTTAAGATAATTGTGTAAATTGTAGGATTCCGATAGGTACGAATTGAGGACTACTTTGGCTGATTGGTTTTTGTTTGTGATTATAGAGACTTCATATGTCCATTTCTGGTGAATAGCTGTTTGATGTTATTGAGGCTTTCAGCTAGACGTCTAGATATTTGGACGATTAATAAAATGTTAACAAGACCTACTTCAATGATTTGATGAGTAAGATGTTACATTCAGAATTTCAGTTGAACGCACAAAATCTTCTGATACCGTAGCTGCGTTTTTAATGTACATGTATTACAGTGAGAGGACAAACGTACATTTGTAAAATCAGAAGCTCCTGTTACTTTCCACTCAAAGGCAGTTAGCTGCTTTACAACCCGAAGTAAAACCCCTCTTTGAAATTAAGTTTTTGTTTCAATGCAAGTATTGTAAAATAGAAGTAAAACAAAGATCAGGAATCGATACAATTAACTTACTCCACCCATCAGAGACACCAAAGGGAAAGAAACACAAACATTAAGCGACCAGACCATAATGGAAACCTAAACAAAGGAAGGCCATAAGGACAGTTACTTTCCCACAAAATGGCCATATGGCCATCCAAAATTAAAAGACACAAGTGATACACACAGTAAGTAACAAACAACACTATTAAAACCTGTTATTCCAAAGGTAAGATAGATTTCGTTTTATATTTGCCTCGAATTTGGACCAAAAGCTCGCTTTTACACCACAGTAAAATAAATCCGCTGTCAAATTACTGTTTTTCTTTCTCTTCACGCTTACTTTGAACGACAATGTTTACATATCATTTTTTTCTTTAGACTGTTTTGCCTGTTTTTTTTATAAAGTTAAAAAATAAAGCAATTTTAATCGCCCGGTCTTAATCTACAACTGACATATCATTGCTTTTTTGCATCGAAATTTTTCCTGTTTTGTCACTATACGACTGTTCGACTAGCTGCGCCTGTACGCAACCATTAGCTAAAAGGCTCCAAACAATCTGTAAGCTTAGTTACAATGTAAACGAGAGTTTAAAAGGATGAGGTGAAGGGCGTTACCTGGCAAAAATGGTTAAGTGTATTTTTAAAACTTTGTTTTCCATTACAGTAAATTATGCATTTCCAATAATTGTCGTGAAATTAATGAGCGTAAAATTATAAGAATTGAAATTATATGGTATGTAAGTAGAACATAAACCTCAAACAGTCACAGAGATGAAACAACGGCGAGGACTCGACAACATTAACAACCTGAAATACTGGGGCAAAAGAAAAGCAGCAGTTATACTCCGGTGGGCCCAACCAGAGACACGGCATCATGTACCAACCAACATCACCTAAAATTAAAGTTTAAGTTAGCCTTTACGCTGAAACCGTCAAAGGAGCTTGTGCATGACCCGCAGGCGTGCAATTCAAGATCGAGCCAAAGTTATCAACTGTGATTGTGTAAACTACCATGCATGATATACCAATTTTATTTTACAAAATTGGGTACTGAAGTCTTAAAGCATATTTTTGTGTGCATTTATACATTAAACCACCGACCAATCGGATTACCATAGTCTTCGTTGAAGAAGAGATGCAAGTCCAACATGGAACTTTGAAACGTAATCGGAATGGCGTCTATGAAATTTAGAAAAATGCTTTACGTAGATTTTGATACCGATAAGCCTGATAAGGAACTTCAAGTTTAGCCGTTAACAATTTATTACGAGTGTTGAAGTAGTTATATGACTAGACCCTCTGGCAAATCGAATTAACTGAGAAATTCAAACATCTTATGATGGCGCACGAGGAACATCAGCATCCAGGAAAGAAAAATACAATCCCAAAATCAAATTCATTGCATTTATCATATTTTTGTCAAAAAACAAAACCATCTGCAGTAGATAAGTGTAAATTAAAACGGGGGTTCGGTGTCAAGTTAATTTGCCTTATTCATCTGAAGTTCTTCGGGGACAATTGACTGATCAAAGCTTCGAAGTAGGTATGTTTGTTTGATTTGAAGTTAAACGCCCCGTCAACATTGTAAAGTTCATTTTGGAGACGTTGCTTCTATTTTTGGGGGACTTTTAGCCGGCCTAGGGATGAAATGACATCTCAAGCCCTGCCGCCCAATGAAACCAATAGGGTTTATTTGCATGGACGGGCCGACGCCCACTGTTTTGTCTGGGCAGGCTTAGTTCTTCTGTCGCGATTTATTTTTGTTATGGTTTGTCTTTGGGTGTTTGTGTCGCTTGTATTATTTTATTTTGGATAGCCGATTGGCCATTTTGTGGGAAAGTAACTAGCTAGTCTGGCCCAGAAAGCATGTACCCTTCATATTTTCCAGTTCTGTTTTGTATTCTTTGCTTAAAGAGGATAACCCTATTACAGAACATATTCAGCTCTGCTTAGAAGCATCGTGCAGCCCATCTACCTCTTCAAGCCCCGATGGGCGGGGGCCGGTATCGAAGCAGGTATTATCAATATTTAATAAATCATTCAAATATTTGAAGCCGAGCTAAAAGCTCCAATGATTTCAGATTGGTTTTCAACGGAAAGGACAAAATGAAGTGCCTTTCGTAATATTCCAAGAACAAATTAGCCACTAGGGGTGCGTAATTTGTATCCATCGGTTGACCACAATTTGTCTCAGATCTTATATAAATATTATCAAGCAGACATACGAGAGCTTCCCACACATTCTGACATGACAATATGGAAGAATGCATTACATGAAGGATAGAGGGAATATTCTCTATGAAATGCCCATGTGACTGAATAATTAACATATTTTATATACGGTTATGAGGAAGTGTTGTGTAAAGCATGGGTAAATCATAAGTAGACAGACTTAAAGCAAGAAAATCTCTGGAGTTCAATTTATTTTAAACATAGGAGTGAAGTCATTGATCAGGACTCGATACAATTAACCCCTATCTTCGATCAGAGAGACCAACCTTTTTCGAATTTTTAGAGGCCGAACATATTTCTCTCTGGCCTTTTAAACCTTTGTCGCAATCACATGTTTTGATGGAGTAAGGTAGGCGTTTAATAATCTAAAAAGTCCATTGGTAGTACAAGAGCTTGAATTTGCAGTAAACCCGTGCCTTGCATGGTATTAAATGAAGATCAGGCAACCAATATAACGTAGGAAGCTTGTCTTGAAATAGAGCAGTTTTGGGTCGATTGTCTATCAATCTACCCAAAGTAAGTGCCTACAGAAGCTTCCCGAGACTCTTGCTAACCATGTTCTAAATCCAGGTAAAGTTTATTTGCAGTAGCGATAATCTTCTCCATATGACGTCAGAGCACTAGATGAAACGTTAGATCCGGACAAGGCTCGTGAAATGGGAATTGGCACACAGTATCGACCCAAACCAGACGCCGCACAACGCGGCGTCTGATCAGAGTCATCATAGCTTGTTTTCAATACAGGAATTTAGGGAAAACGGGAGTACCTGTCCGCCTTTTCCGCCATTTTTAAAATGAGACAAAACTTTCCAGCCCTTCTTACCAGCCCTGGATGGAGCTCGGTCAATGTGATGAGGCTCTTTGGCAGCTCTCAACGACGTAGGAGAAGTCATGGACATCGGCACTATAACCGTCCGAATTTTCATGCTGATGTGACATTCGACAATCTCCTTCCACACGTCCAGCAGCCTTTGGGACTGCATCATATTCGTACCAAAATGTATCATCTGCCGGTTACTAAATTTCGCTCTTTGCAGAAAGAATCTTTGGATCTGCACACGTTCGATCCAAACTCTCCCGAATATAAGCTTGTTGCTATTATTGCGGATGTTGCTATGTTTCGGTTCTACAAGGTAGTACAAACGGTTTCTCCAGAAGAGACTCCACCTCGTGACTTTCTGAAGCTTGAATTCAGAAATAAAGGTCTTGGCGCCGTTAACATTAGCAGTATTCTAAACAATAAAACAGTGACTTCAAACATACCAGCTCATTTAAAAAACAAGAGCCGACCAATTATTTCCTACAGTTATTCTACTCCTATTGCACCCAAAATAAAAAAAAATATTCAATTATAAAACCGTGCTGCACGGTCTAGATGCCGAGACCATTGCCCCCCCCCCCCCCACCACCCCAATGTTCATGTAATGTCTCAGATTTTTGTTACAATCCAGCAGGTCACATCATTACAGGAGACCTCAAAATTGTCAGAAACGACAAACTTCGAGACATTCTTTCAAAAGGCCCCAAATACAGGGAACCAAAGTCGTTTACTTGGAAACAAAATTCAAAATTATTTTTGGATTCTGTTGAAGATTATGCACGGCGCGTGGGCTAGGAAAAAGGATGCGGAGGTTGACACCCTCTCCGGATGGGTGAAATCAGTAATGGCCTTGGTAAACAGACGTATAACAGTACTCAGCAGAACCATGCCTCGCCGACATTATTCGGTGTTTGATAATCCAGATGTTGCTGCTGAGTTAGCTGAAATCCATCAGAAGTTTGTCGTTGTTCCAGCTGACAAGGCATCTAACAATATTGTGTTTGTTTGTAAAACACACTAAGTAAACTGCTTAAAAGAAGAGCTTGGTTTGAGCACTATGACAGGCAACCCAACATATAATCTTTCTTCTTTGTCCAAAGATGAAACTCTGCGAAACCACCAATCGGTGATGCTTTCGTTTGGAATTCTCCTGCTAGAGGAAGATATGGAACTTCCAAAGCTGTACTGGGTTCCTAAGCTTCACAAGAATCCGTACAATCAGATATATATCGCGGGTTCAGCTAAGTGCTCAACCAAGCCTCTTTCACAGATCCTAACACAAATCCTTACTGCAGTTAAAGATGGCCTTCAGAAATATTGTGACACTGCATATGCCAGGAGTGTTGTGAATCAGATGTGGATCTTGAAAAGTAGAAGTAAAACAAAGATCAGGAATTGATACAATTAACTTACTCCACCCATAAAAGACACCAAAGGGAAAGAAATACAAACATTAAGCGACCAGACCATAATGGAAACCCAAACAAAGGAAGGCCATAAGGACAGTTACTTTCCCACAAAATGGCCATATGGCCATCCAAAACCAAAAGACACAAGCGACACACACAGTAAGTAACAAACAACAACATAAATAAATCGCCACAGAAGAGCCGCCTTGGAACGGTCAGTGGAAGATTTCCACTGGGGGGCTTAAAAAACCTCCAAAGAGCTTTTAGAAGATATTCAGTCTATTCTCTCAGTAAACAGAATAAAATCTTTTGATTTCTCAACACTCTACACAACTATTCCTCATGATAAATTGAAATCTAAACTCAAGGAAATCATAAATCAATGTTTTTCCACAATAATGGTAACCGTCGCTACAAAGCGTTGTCCTTGGCTACAAAGACAAATACTTCGTTCGAGATCACTATGATGCACCACAAAAGTACACTGATGCCGATGTCATAAGGATGCTGGAATATGTAATTGACAATATTTTCGTGGAGTTCAGTGACCTATTATTTTAGCAAACACTTGGCATACCAATGGGTACTAATTGTGCACCGTTGCTTGCCGACTTGTTCTTGTACTCGTATGAGGCGGAGTTTGTACAAGGTCTCCTCAAAGCAGGTAAGAAACGCCTTGCACAACAATTCAATTTCACCTACAGATATATCGATGATTTATTGTCTCTGAAAAATGCTAAATCCGCCGAGTACTTGGAATTCATCTATCCACGTGAATTGGAAATTAAGTAAACGACAGAGACAGCAACCGCCTCCTCATACTTGGATTGCTATTTCTATATTGACAACGGGAAGCTTACTACTAGGCTGTACGATAAACGAAATGACTTCAATTTTCCCATTGTTAACTTTCCCTTCCTGAGCAGTAATATCCCGTCTGCACCAGCATATGGAGTTTAGGTTTCACAGTTAATCCGTTATGGTAAAGCCTGTTTCAAGTATCAGGACTTTATAGAATGTGGGAAGGTGCTCACTACATGGTTGTTATGCCAGGGGTATCAAAAAACCAAACTAGTATCATCACTTAGGAAGTTCTATGGGAGGCACCAAGATCCTGTTGATCCGTACAATGTGGCCATTTCAAGAATTATTTCCGATATGTTTGCCAATGGAAAGCCATGGAAGACTTTTGTGTTCACGGAGATGTTCCACCGATGAGTTAGGAGGCCTTCATGCGGACTGAACAAATTATTTGTCTAAATCGCGACGGAAGTAAGGGCGAGGATTGTGGCCAGGTGAAATCTATTTAAGCCCCCCAGTGGAAATCTTTCCACTGACCGTTCCAAGGCGGTTCTTCTGTGGCGATTTATTTATGTTGTTGTTTGTTGCTTACTGTGTGTATCACTTGTGTCTTTTAATTTTGGATGACCATATGGCCATTTTGTGGGAAAGTGACTGTCCTTTTGGCCTTCCTTTGTTTAGGTTTCCATTATGGTCTGGTCGCTTAATGTTTGTATTTCTTTCCCGTTGGTGTCTTTGATGGGTGGAGTTAGTTAATTGTATCGATTCCTGATCTTTGTTTTACTTCTACTTTCCAAAACCT
Organism: Lucinisca nassula; assembly: GCA_963580285.1. NCBI lineage: Eukaryota > Metazoa > Mollusca > Bivalvia > Lucinida > Lucinidae > Lucinisca > Lucinisca nassula. The sequence goes on along the minus strand of OY757023.1, from coordinate 821,183 downwards.
CGAACATACCCTTCTCGGCATTTACACCTTTTCTTCGTTCGGGTCTATGAGCATGGTGGGCGAAGCTTGCATACCAAGTAATGCTTACTATCCGCGGACGCCTGATTACATTCTTCTGGAGTCCATGTCTGTTGATCTGAACATTGATATTTGCCATTTTGTCTCTTGACTAATGATTTTGGATTAACGCTTTGGTACTACGACCTAAACTACTTTTCACCACTAGGCTGGTGTCTCTGCCTGGTGGCTGGTCTGTCCGTCCCCGAGGGCACCGTCAACCTGGTATTTTAAACATGGTCGGACACAAATACATAGATAAGATAGTGGCTTGGACGACGCCCACTATAAAAAGGTCCCGGATATTAAAGGTTGCTTCCGCGACAAGTCAACCCGAACATACATTTCCTGCAGGTTCCAAGGGCACGGGATCTGCAGCCCGATTAGGTGCCTCTTAATACTTCTGAAAGATAAACAAGAAATGACATACTTACAGTCTGATGACACATCCCTTTGGTACCATGATGGTGACGTTTACAAACAATAATTCAAAAACTTACGTGATATTTTGAAAATTTGATGACAGTGAGCCCCATTGCAATATAACATCATGCAATTCAAAAATTGTAAAACTTGTAAAATTTTGATCACGGATACAAAGTTTACTAGTGGACTCACTAATAAAACATACCACACACGGAGCTGGGACGATCTCAACTGTAAGTACTAAAATGTTGTCTTTGGAGTGGAGTATTCACTGTGCGGACTGATATACGTAGATGAGACAAAAGGACAACTGCGTACTAGAATGTCTGGTCACAGATATTAAGTGAATAAACGAGGCAATCAGTTGTTATACCAACATTTCAATCTAGCAGATCATTCTAGTTTGTCCTTCAGGGTAAGAATATAGGAAAAATATACCACCTTCCTAATAATCCGAGCTTGAGCACACCACTTCGTAGAAAACGTGAGGAGTTCTGGATTAGAGAATTAGGCACTGCAGCACCCTACGGTTTCAATGACAAGATATACTCTGTAGGAAATCTTACCAGCCCTGGATGCAACTCGGTCATTGTGATGAGGCTCTTTGGCAGCTCTCAGCGATGTAGGAGAAGTCATGGACATCAGCACTTTAACCGTCAGAATTTTCATGCTGATGTGACATTCGACAATTTCCATCCACACGTCCAGCAACCTTTGGGACTTCATCATATTGGTACCAAACTGTATCAACTGCCGGTTACTAAACTTCGCTCTTTGCAGAAAGAATCTTTGGCTGTGAACACGTTCGATCCAAACTCTCCTGAATATAAGCTGGTTACTATTATTGCGGATGTTGTTATGTTTCGGTTGTACAAGGTAGTACAAACGGTTTCTCCAGAAGAGCCTCCACCGCGTGACTTTCTGAAGCTTGAATTCAGAAATTAAGGACTTGACGCCGTTAACATTGGCAATATTCTAAACAATAAAACAGTGACTTCAAACATACCTGCTTATTTAAAAAACAAGAGCCCACAACTTATTTCCTACAGTTATTCTACTGCGATTGCTCCCAAAATATTCAATTATAAAACCGTGCTGCAACGTCTAGATGCCGAGACACGGCGCTGGGCTAGGAAAGAGGATGCGGAGGTTGAGACCCTCTCCGAATGGGTTTGTTTGATTTTTGTGTTCACGGAGATGTTGCACTGATGGGATAGGAGGCCTTCATACGGACTGAACAAATTATTTGTCTTAATCGCGACGAAAGTAAGGGCGAGGATTGTGGCCACGTAAAATCGATTTAAGCCACCCCCAACCCCCCCCCCCCCCAGTGAAGTTAGTTTCCGCTGACCGTTCCAATGCGGTTCTTCTGTCGCGGATTATTTTTGTTATAGTTAGTCTTTTGGTGTTTGTGTCGCTCAGTTATTTTATTTTGGCTAGCCAATCGGCCATTTTGGGGAAAGTAACTGTCCTTTTGGCTTTCCGCTGTAGGTGTTTCCGTTGGGGTTTGTTGCTTCATGTTTGTGTTTCTTTCCCTTTGGTGTCTCTGATAGGAGCTGTGGGTTGATTGTTTCGATTCCTGATCATTGCTTCTACTTCTATTTGGATCCCTATTGACACGGGAGATAAAAATACTTTTTGATGAGTTGTGTCCACTGAGGGTGTATCCAATCCCCTTAAGGGTTAAAGGAACAAGTCTAAGTCCCCATACAAGGCCATTTATCCCACCTAAACCCTGAGACACACTATTGCTGTCAGTGCTTTGATACATATACGCTTGCGAAAATGTTGACAGCGCATCCGCACATGTCTCGCGTCTCGGGTCACGCATTTTTACCGCGATTTTCAGTTTAGCCAATGTATTACCTTAATGAAAAACGCGATACTATGCATTTATCGCGATTTTCGCTCAGCAAATCAAGCCGTCGTGTCGATGACGCAGATACAACCTCCTCTTCGTTTCAAAAGCAACCAATCAATAACGAGTAACTATTTCACTATTCATTTGTATATAACCTAGAATACATATAATTAACTAACTCTTTAAAGACAACATTAAACAATGGGATTCAGAGGAAGGTCGAATGATTTTTAGAAGTCTGTTTCCCATTTTCACAAAATATCTCAGTACAATAGTAGAATTGTGACTTGTGATAATGCATAATAGTTCGAAATGAAATATGGTATTTTGGATATTGTTGTTAAATTTAAGTCAAGATATCTTAGCGTCTAGCTGTATTGGCTCCACGGGGGGAGAAATATAAAGTGCACTGACTAAATGAAATTGGTGCAATGCCATATGAATGTCCGGCAAAGTAAGGCTAGAGGCCTAGTAAAACATAAATCCTTTGCTAAAGAATATTATTAATTGATATGGAAACAACTATGTCTGAGAAACCGTCTAGTTGAGTAGAATTCCGGATGCAATTGATACCAGTAGGTATGTTTATATAAAATAGGTTTGCTATAATTACTAGAGTTTGTTAGTTTACTTCAAAACGTTTAGTTTTGAGTAGGAACACTTGAAGGGCCAAGAATATTTGTTGTTGTTAGAATCCGAAAAATCGTGATTACCAAACAGACGTAAGTAAAGAGATGGCTGAAATATTGATTGTATTTCATTGTAGTGTTCTTGTCGTACATATTTGTATCGTGTGCTGGAAAATAGAAACTGTTTAGTAGTTTCAACAGCTCCGCAGTCACAAAGCGAGCTTTCAATGATTTTTTTTTTTTTTTTTTTTTTTTTTGAAAATAGATGTTGATTAAGAGAACTGCATGTCATTCTCAGACGAGCGTGATAAATCTGACCTGTCCTCTTGCCGTCACAGAGGGATCTCGGCGGTGAAGCCAAGTTAAGATCAAGTTGACCTTTGAAGGATGCTGGACATGGCGAATATCTTATTTCTTCAGAAACTTTTTTTCCAGTTTTGGTTGTTTCAGATTTTGTGTTATACCTGATTACTTCCGAAAACAGAAACATAATAAATGATATCACAGAAAATAAAAGTTGATTGACAAACAGTTTTCTTCAGTTACAGAAAAACTGGGAATCTGCCTGGAGGTAAATGGTAAAACATAGGCACTACATAATGATTGAAATTGATGATATATCTAGAGGAAGATATCTGCCAAAATGACGGATGTTTATTAATCGACACTTTTATGACACGCAGGTGCACCTGGGAGCTATAAAGCTAGTTGTTTAAAATAACACCTCATTATTTTCACTTATTCCAGATGTCAAGAGCAGAGAAAACCTTTTCTTTCACTCAGTCACAGACGCGGCTCATTATTTCTTATTTCATTTATTTCTTTCTTTCTTTATTTATCTATTTATTTATTGTAATTTTCATTTATTTGTTTTATTAATGTATTCATTTTCTTTTTCTTAATTTATTTTCCACCAGGTTAACAATTCTATTGTTGAACACCCTCTAAACCCCAATTTAGTTACACAAAAGTGGGGTATTCAACAATTTTATATCGTGAATCATGGGCTTATAAGGGAATCAATAGTTTACCTTATTTCTGCTCAAAACTATATATTCGGGATACTGTTTAAAACCGCATCGTAGGGGCGGTTCGAACGAGTAAGCTCATTTTTTCTAGCATAGAATATAAGATTCCTGACCTGAAAATGTTCAGTTTTTTGTGATATTCAATATATTTGAATAGGCGTGCTCTTATGATGCCAGTCTACGAGCATGACCTAAATGACACTTTTCTAGGCGAGCTATGCATGATGAAACAGTCTGATGACAGCCCTTGGTGTGATGCCAGCATATGCGGGTTAATTTCTAAATTTATCCTGGTGCAATATCCCAACTTTATATTGCCCCGCAAAGCAGTGGTCATTGGACCAATTTCGGGTTTTCCCAGGCTTTCAAATGAGTCATTACATCGATGTCCCGTCTCCATATGGCCTTAGGTGTTTGTGGGACGAAAAACTCACACCCACGCAGAAAACATACTTACCTTTTAAGAATTTTACGAGTACTGGCAGGTGGTTATGAAGGAATTATGTTGCAAATGTTGTGCCGTGTGGCGGCCTAAAACGTCTCCCCGTACATCATTATAGTCTCAATTATATTTTCTGGTCCTTTGGGATCATTGAGTTCATTTTGAATCATTTAGAAAAAGAAGAGCTCTGCTTAAGCCGGCGCTACAGGCCGTGGTCGGTTTTGCACATTTCAGTACTGGTCAGGAACAGACTCGGTAAAATCGAGTCTGCTAATTTCGTTTATTTAGTGTATTCTTTGCTTCTTAAGGAACTAACTATTCAGCACTTATTTATCATCACTGCAGCTCGAGTTGTGCCATGTGGCGGCCGCAAAACGTCTCCCCCTACATCATTATATTCCCGATTATATTTTCTGGTTCATTTTGAATCATTAGAAAATATTGTTATGCTTAAGCTAATGCCAGCGGGCGTGGCCGGTGTTGCACATATCAGTACTGGTCATAAACAGACTCAATACAACCGAGTCTGCTATTTTCGTTTACCTGGTATATTCTTTGCTTCTAAAGGATCTCATCATTTCGAACTTATTTATCTTCAATGCAGCTGGTGTTGTGTCCTTCCTTGTCCTTTGTGATCATTGAATTCATTTTGAATCATTTATAAAATAGAGTTCTGCTTACGCCGGCACTAGGGGACGTGGCCGGTGTTGCACATTTCAGTACTGGTCATGAACAGACTCAATAAAACCGAGTCTGCTATTTTCGTTTATTTGGTGTTTTCTTTGCTTCTAAAGAATCTAACCAGTATTTACTTATTTGAGCGTGACCTAATTCTTGATCCCCACCCAACACACAATAGAGACGAGCCCTGGTCGCTGGTGCTATGGATAAAATCGTATACTAAAATTCCAAACGGAAAACAGTATGACCAGCGTGCGTCGAGATATAAACGTTAACCCATATATGCCTAGCGGCTCTTTTTGTGACATTGACAAACAATGTAGCCCAGTTAAATATGCTCGATAAAAGGGTTATCCTTTGGAAGCAAGGGATACACCACAGAACTGAAAAATATAGAGTGTGTATGTTTTCTGGGCCAGACTAGCTAGTTTCGGCCAATTAGGCCTCATCAGTGACCCTCAGATATTTTCAAAATGGAATCAATGATTCCAAAGGACAAGAAAATATAATCTACACTGTGAAGTAGGGCAGGGAGACGTTTGACCGCCGCCACACATTCCCACACAACAGCTGTAGTGAAGTTTAATATGTCCCATAAAAGGTTAATCCTTTGGAAGCAAGACATACACCACAGAACTGAAAAATATAGAGTGTATATGTTTTCTGGGCCAGACTAGCTAGTTTCGGCCAATTAGGCCTCATCAGTGACCCTCAGATATGTTTAAAATTCCACAATGGAATCAATGATCCCAAAGGACAAGAAACTATGATCTACACTATGATGTAAGACGCCACAGAATGTATACAATGTCTGCTCAAAGAACATACATATTGGTGCAACATACATCAAACAATACATACCTGACACCCCTAAAAATGAATTTGAACCACTCAAAACGTGTTAGGTGGAAGAGTCTTGTCTCATATATGGATTAGAAACAGTGCTTTTTCAGGCGTCTACCATATTTCCCTATCTTTGCTCTTAACATAGGTACTAGTTAGAAACACCATGATGTGCCCCAATTAACCAGTATCAATAGCGTTGCGAATATTCACCTTAATTGGCTGATATTTAACGCGTTTAAATCGCGAATAAAGGCGGTGAAGCACACTGAAACGCGATAATTTCACACGCACGCAATACGCGTGCGTCACGCAGTCAACACGCGTAAATAGTAAAAGTCCTCCCAGGCGTGTCTGTAGCATATTGATATGGTCGTTTCGGATGTGTCATTGTTAAAATCCACGTTGATATCAATCAGGCCCAAGTTTACAATCGTCTATTAATCCAAAATCCAAGTTGTCTGAATCACCAGTTGTCAAGTCAAACTTTCATCTAGTAGAATGAAATGAATGTGCGTCACCCACTTGTTCAAAGCACTACGCATGTCTAAAACAGTATGCCTTGCTTAAACATCATTTGAGCCCCGCCAAGCGAAATTGTGTCTTCGAGTATTCCGTCATGACAAATTTTAACTGCGCATGCCCAGCCATTCCCAGGGGCCAGGGATATGGCTATCTGTCTGAAGGTTCCTCTTGAGTCACTGCGTGTATGAGCGAGCAGCACGGTTCTGGCGAGACTGCGCGGAGGGGCAGGCTCGCTTGAACCTTCGCTGTTCGCATAGGCGATAAGTACCAAAATCGCTTGAAGGGGCCCATTTTCAGACAGATAAAAGTGAGCCGAACCTATATCAAATAGTCAAGTTAACATTACAGCTAGAAAATGAGGATTTTTGGGTAATCGGAACCATCAAGAAAACATGCCTATAACTCGTTAGAACCGCCTCGATGAGGACGTTCTAACGATTACCCACAAGTTATATTTTGAGCAGAAATAAGAAAACTATCACATTTTTTTCATCTTAAAATTCTTATTTTGCGGCGATAAATGTTACGATGTATTTGTAAATGCGTGTTTTTGTAATGGGAACATTTTTTATAGGGACCAGGACAATTGTTGAACGATTGCAAAGGGAATAAATACTAAACTATCAGATGGGAATTGAGAAATTATGATTAATAGTTGCCTTAATAATGTGCTGTATGAAAGATTACAGGCAAACAAATAACGTTCCTGGCAAGCGCGAAGGAGAAAAAAAAAAGATTTAACAGCGGATTTATTATTCCTGAAAAGGCAATATGAAAAGAAATATATCTCGACTGATTGCAATACTTGATTGAAAAATAAACTTAATTTTAAAGATGGTTTATACGTATGGTTATGTAGCAGCCAACTGATTTTGAGCAGTCAGTGACAGGACCTTCCGATCTGACAAAATGTACTTGGCCGACTGTGTGAATCTAGTTTAGATAGGTTCGATCCATGCTGTCAAGACGATATCTTGTTTTCCTTGGCTCGAGATGACTGGGCTCAATGGTTGTATTTAAGAGGGAACCCACAACTATTAATCATTGACTTAGCCAAATTATATATAACAGAAACTTCCATTTCCTTTATTTTTATTGATAGTGAATTCCCCCGTTTTTTTTTACCTAATATGACTTATATCAACATAAATTATTGGGCAGTAGTTGTTGTTTATTAAACTACCTTCTGGCATCATGCACTGGAACCCACAATTATCGGAACAACACTTGTAAAAACCTGGACAATCAAGGTCAGAAGAACAAGCTTTGAGGCACGGCCCAGCATAGGTTCTGATGACTTTCGGACACCCGTTGACAACTGAAATATCAAAGATTGAAATTCATGATAGTCGATGCCTACTCCGCATCTATTCATTCTGTACATTACGAAAACACGTCTATACAAATGCATTGTGAATTTTACCGCTGTAAACAAGGCACAAGACAAACAAAAATTACGCTAACACGCCTATACAAATACATTGTGAATTTTACCGCTGTAAACAAGGCACAAGACAAACAAAAAATACGGAAACACGCCTTTAAAAATACCTTGTGAATTTTACCACTGTAAACAAGGTACAAGACAAACAAAAATTACGGAAACACGGCTATACAAATACATTGTGAATTTTACCGCTGTAAACAAAGCAAAAGACAAACAAAAATTACGGAAACACGCCTATACAAATACATTGTGAATTTTACCGCTGTAAACAAAGCAAAAGACAAACAAACACAAAACACAAACAAAATTTTAATGATAAAAAGTGTGATATTTATCTATCAGTTGCTCACAAAATATATTGTAGGTACTCGTTAGAACCGCCTCATCGAGCTGGTATTAACGAGTACTTAGAGCAGAATACGAACAATAAGGTTTATCTCTGTAGACCCCAGTTTCACGATAAAAAGGTCAGAATTATATAACCCTTTTATAGAACTTATGTAGGCGTGTTTTCGTGATGAAAAACGATTAAAAAAAGATGTACATGCTTCAGGAATTTGTTTTCTCCAATACCGAAAAATGTTCACTTCAAACAAGTCTATATCATGGTATTGTCTGAAAAGCATGTCAATAACACATGATAATATAGTAGAAAAATAAAACATGTAAGCACCGTTTACTTCAAATATATTATCAAAACGTGTTTCATCACAAATAGTAGTTTTGTTTGATTTGAGGTTTAACGTCCACGTCAACAATGTAAAGGTCATTTTGGAGACATTGCTTCCAATTTTGTGGGACTTTTACCCGACATTGAGATGAAATGACATCTCAAGCCCTGTCGCCCAATGAAGCCAATAGGGTTTATTAGCATGGACGGTCCGCCTCGAACTGCGGTTCCTGGACAGGCTTAGATCCACGCCCCCCTCCCATAAGGGCTTGAAGAAATATATGGGCTGCATGATGCTTCCACCCAGAGCTGAATCCGGCCTGCACACTAGTACTGGTAAACCGCTTAGAGGATCTAAGCCTGTCCAGGAACCGCAGTGCGAGGAAGCAACGTCTCAAAAATGACCTTTACAGTGTTGACGGGGACGTTAAACCTCAAATCAACCAACCAACCAGGCTTAGATCCTCCAAGCGGTTTACCAGTACTAGTGTGCGGGCCGGATTCAGCTCTGCGTGGAAGCATCATGCAGCCCATATATTTCTTCGAGCAGTATAGACCATTAGTAATACAATGAATACAGTGACCTTGGCCAGGCATGAGATTTTGTAGTTTTTTTGCAGACTTCTTCATGCGGACTGAACAAATTATTTGTCTTAATCGCGACGGCATTAAGGGCGAGGATTGTGGCCCCGTAAAATCGATTTAAGCACCCCCCCCCCCCATCCAGTGGAATTCGTCTCCGCTGACCGTTCCAAGGCGGTTCTTCTGTCGCGGTTTATTTTTGTTATGGTTTGTCTTTGGGTGTTTGTGTCGCTTATGTTATTTTATTTTGGATAGCCTTTTGGGCATTTTGTGGGAAAGTAACTGTCCTTTTGGCTTTCCGCTGTTAGTGTTTCCGTTGGGGTCTGTTGCTTCGTGTTTGTGTTTCTTTCCCTTTGGTGTCTCTGATGGGAGCTGTTGGTTAATTGTATCGATTCCTGATCATTGCCTCTACTTCTATTTTTCAGATTTGTTTGTCTGAACATATGTTAAACTAACATGCTGAATATTACCTAAAACTTATACGTTATTGAGTAGGGATAAAACTATTTACATTTCAACGCAAATTTCAGAATTATTTTTCGTCTTCCAGTTTTATGCCTTGTTAAATAAAATATTTGGGTGTTTGAATTGAGGTTTAGCATTGAAATTAGAAGTGAAGGTAATTATCAGAAATCGAAACAGTTAAACAACAGCTCCCAGCAGTGACACCAAATGATACGAAACACAAACATGTAAAAGCTAAGACCATAATTGAAACATCAATAGCAGAAAGGCAAAGTGACAGTTACTTTCCCATAAAATGGCCAACTGAGTATCCAAAACAAAATAATATAAGCAAACCACAAACCATAAAAAAGCGCGACAGCTTAACCGCATTGGAACGGCCAGCGAAACGAATTCCACTGGGTCGGGGGTGGGGGCTTTAATCGATTTTATGCGGCTGAAATCCTCGCCATTTCTTCCACCGCGATTTAGACACATAATTTGTTCAGTCCGCATGAAGGCCCCTTAACTCATCAGTTCAACGTCTCCGAAAACACAAAAATCAAACAACAACGCAGATGAAACGAGGGTGAGGACTCAACAGCAAGAAATCACTGAAATGCTGGGGAAAACGAAAACAACTAGTTAGACTCCGATGGGTCCTACCAGAGACAGGCACCAACCAACATTAAATAAAATTTAAGTCTCTCTAATTCGCAGTCAGATAGAAGAGAAGAAATGATCAGAATCGATACAATTAATCCAAAGCTCCCATCAGAGACAGGGGAAAGAAGCACAAACATGAGGCAACAACGCTTTTACGCTGGAACCGTCAGAAAAACTAAGGCCTGATCCACCGGCGTGTAATTAAAGAGGGAAGCAAAGTTGTCGACCGTGATTGGAATTACTAAAATTGAAGTGGAGGCAATGATCAGGAATCAATATAATTAACCAACAGCTCCCATCAGAGATACTAAAGGGAAAACCTTTCGGACCAATCAAATGAAGTTATCATCCTGGGAACCTTACCATTACTTTGCATTTCATATAAAGGTAATTAATTAAATTTTGTGGTTACTTGTTCCTTTCGCAAGCACCAATATGTCCACTGACATTGTTTACTTTATTTATTTCTCGACCCCCGCGCCATAGGGGCTTGAAGAAATATATGGGCTGCATGATGCTTCCACGCAGAGCTGAATCCGACCTGCACACTAGTACTGGTAAACCGCTCAGAGGATCTAAGCCTATCCAGGAACCGCGGTGCAAGGCGGACCGTCCATGCAAATAAACCCTATTGGTTTCATTTGGCAACAGGGTTGAGACGTCATTTCATCTCAATGTCGGGTAAAAGTCCAACAAAATTGGAAGCAACGTCTCCAAAATGACCGTTACAGTGTTGACGGGGACATTATTATTATTATATGTACACTATTCTGAGAAATTAAGGTGTTTAGTTTAACACTTCACATTGAAAAAAGTCAACAATAAAAAGCTAAAAGGTTGCCCTAGGAAATAACGAACGATATTCGGAGACTCGGTTTTACTGAGTCTCTTCATACACAGCAATATTGTTTGCAAAACTGCATACGACTGCTAGCACCGTCTTTAGCAATATTCGATTTTCTAAGAAACCAGAATGGACTCGATCCCAAAGGAAAATTAAATATAATCTGCACTATGATGAAGCACGGGGAGACATTTTACGTCCGCAACAGGGCACGTAACACCAGCTGCTGTGAGGTTAAATCAAACGTAAACGGTTGCCTTTGGAAACCAAGAACACATAAAAGAACGAAATGAAATAACAGCCTGAAATAACAAAGGTTAAGAGTCAGGATTGCTGATGCCTTGTATCAACATCTCTTCTGCAAAAAATAATAAAATCTCTTCCTAAAACAATGAAGCATCTATTGTCCGGAAAACACTCCTCCAAAATAAGTCTACTGAGGACGAAAGAGGAAGTAACTCTTACACGAACATACTAATCTGTCCCAAATTTGAACTTGTCCAAGATTCTATGGCTGGCCTTATCACCTACAAGTTTGTTTAGGTCAAATGAAAAATCAAGCGGCTATCGCCCGGGCAGCATTTCCTATTTATAAGTCTATGGGGGACGAAATGGCAAGTAACTCCAGACACGAATATTCCAATCTGCCCAGAATTCTAACTCGTCCTAGATTTTATGGCTGTCCCACTACCTACCGGTTTAGTGAGCATTTGATAAAAAATAAAGTCACTATTGCCCGTAAAAGAAACGTTAACGACGGACAGGCAGTCGACGGACGACAGGCCACGGCATAAGCTGACCAGGAACTGATAATAACTCACCTACCTGAAGCTGCTTTCATAAAAAGGACATTGTACATAACATTTACTCATATGACGTACTTTCTGTTTCGCAAATGATGCCGTAGTAGTCTGAAGTGCATTCACATTTGTAGTCAATTGCTCCATTGCTATATATGAGGCTGCAGGTACCACCATTAAGACAAGGCGAATTAATACACGGATCTGAAAAGAAATTCCAACGTCTTATAATGTTGTTTTAATTAAGCAGGTATTCGTCGACAAATAAAATAGAAATGCAATTTATGCACGCAGTACAAAAAAGTAATAATGCACGACGGTTTGACTTGTAAACTGTCATTTTGAAGACATGATAAAAGAAAGTATTCACCATCACATTAAATTTCGTGCAATGAATACCCTTGTATATCCATTTGAATAATATGGAGTATACAATGGTCAACCCTGCCTCCTTTCTATTTCCTCACAAGCACAGATAGTGAAAAGGTAGGGGACTAAATGACCAGGAATCTATACAATTGTCTGAACCATTCAGTCTAAAGACCAACGTAAATACATAAAACATTTTGTTTTTGAACATTTTATTTTAATATTTATTCCATTTACATGGGCATTTATTTTGTACTTAGCTTCAAATACGAGGAGTATTTAGTAATTATCCGGACAGTGTCATAAAAAAGTAACGGGTTAACGAATTTGCTAAAAACGTGGTCAGTTTGTAGATTCAAGTATTCTTAGTCGAACGCATAATTATTCTTGCGACAGCTTTTCTAGGACAAGAACATTAATTACTTTAGCAACGAATCTCGCACAAACCCGGCCCAAAAGCTGGCAATTTCTTGATGCATACCGTTTAAACAAAAACTCACAGCTTCGTTATTTCCCAATCAATCGCCACCATTCCCGACGTCATTTTGGTGCCAAATGGGGACGTTACGTAAACGACGCCATTTGAATTTGTGACGACATTTGACGGTTTCGCGGCCATTTTAATATGAACGGTTCGTACAATTAGTAAGGAACAAAGATTGGCAATACAGTTTTGTATGCTGAATGAAATTACGAGAAAGGACACAATCACAATGTTGCAGACAGCATATGGTATCCCGGCCACGAGGAAAACGCAGGGGTAAGTTTGCTATGGGCGTTTTAAGAACGGACAGAAAAATGTAACAGACTAACATTGTAGCGGCCGGTTGGCGTCATTAGCGTCACGTCACGTTGGACAAATCAAGTCGTTTCCTTAAAAATGACCACCGCATTACGATTCTTGAGTAGACTGCAGCATCCGCATTTTGCATAATATTCTGCACAACAGATATAACATGTGGTGAGTATGCGCCAGCCGAATTCCAAAAATCCTTACAGATGATCAGAATAGGCAAATGGTCGAGTGTTGTCTGCGACTTGTTGAAAGTTATAAGAGAAAAATGTGACGTGTTTCTTAAGCGGATCGTCACAGTTCAAGAAACTTGGATAATAGAAGTGGAGGCGATGATCAGGAATTGATACAATTAATCGTAAAACAAATATGTTGAACCCAATCGTTTTATATCGAAGAACGATTTTACGAAATTGGGTGCTGAAGTCATTGCGGTTATAAATTTTTTCTGAATTTATATGCTAAGTCACCATTAAATTCGGGTTCCGACAGACCTTGCTGCAGAAGCGATTTAAAGTAGAAGTAAAACAAAGATCAGGAATCGATACAATTAACTTACTCCACCCATCAAAGACACCAAAGGGAAAAAAAGAAACACAAACATTAAGCGACCATACCATAATGAATACCTAAACAAAGGAAGGCCATAAGGACAGTTACTTTCCCATAAAATGGCCATATGGCCATCCAAAATAAAAACACACAAGTGATACACACAGTAAGTAACAAACAACAACATAAATAAATCGCCACAGAAGAACCGCCTTGGAACGGTCAGTGGAAAGATTTCCACTGGGGGCTTAAATCGATTTTATGTGGCCACAATCCTCGCCCTTACTTCCGTCGCGATTTAGACAAATAATTTGTTCAGTCCGCATGAAGGCCTCCTAACTCATCAGTGCAACATCTCCGTGAACACAAATAATCAAAGAACCACAGAGGTGAGACAACAGTGAGGATCTTACATGAGTGTTCATGTATTATTGAATTTATTAAACTTGTTGAGGAAAAGTGATAAAATGCTCGGCAAAGCCTCGCATTTTATCCCTTTTCTTCAACTCGTTTAATAAATTCAATAATACATGAACACTCATGTAAGATCCTCTTTATTGGGACGAAAGATAAAGTAAATCTCACACAAACAATCTCTTTTCTGTCCCCATTACGAAAACACGCCTATACAAATACATTGCCAAAAAAATATAAATTTTAAGATGAAAAATTGTCATATTTTCTTATTTCTGCTCAAAACATAGACTGTGGGGACTCGATAGAACCGCCTCGACGAGGCGGTTCTATCGCGTGCCAACAATCTATGTTTTTGAGCAGAAATAAGAAAAATAATGTATACCCCTATAAACCCCAGTTTTACTATATAAAAGTGGGGTATGAGGGGGTCAAAAGTATATAGGCGTGTTTTCGTGATGCATATTCGAACTCGTCTAACATTTTATTGCTGTCCTTATAACCAACAGGTGTGTTGAAATTCAAATAAAAAATGAAGCATCTATCGCCCGGAAAACATTCCACCAACATAAGTCTATTGAGGACGAAAGGGCAAGTAACTCTGACACGAACATTCTAATCTACCCCAAATCTGACCTTGTCCAAGATTCTCTGGCTGGTCTTATCACCTACAAATTTGTTAAGGTCAAATGAATAATAAAGCGTCTATCACCCGGGCAACATTTCCGAATTATAGGTCAATGGGGGACGAAATGGCTAGTAACTCAGACACGAATATTTCGATCTGCCCCAAATTCAATCTCGTTCTAGATTTAATGGCTGTTCTCATTATCTACCGGTTTAATCAGCATCCGATCAAACATAAAGTCGCAATTGCAAGTACAAGAAACGTTAATGACGGACGACGGACAGGCAGTCGACGGACAACAGGCCACGGCATAAACTGACCTAAAACTAATAATAACTCACCTTTCTGAAGCTACATTCATAAAAAAGGACATTGAACATGACAATTACTCATATGAGTGTCCTATAATAACTTACTTTCTGTTTCACAATTGTTGCCGTAGTAGTCTGACGTGCATTCACATTTGTAGTCCACCGACTCATTGTTATATATGGGGCTGCAGGTACCACCATTAAGACAAGGCGATTCTGAACATAGATCTGAAAAGAAATTGCATCGTCTCATAATTCTCTTTGTTTTCAACTTAAGCAGGAATTCGTCGACAAATAAAAGAGAAATGCAATTCATGCATACAATACAAAAAAGGGTCATAATGCACGACGTTTTGACATGTAAATTGTCATTTGGAAGACATGATAAAAGAAAGTATTCACCATCAAATTTACTTTCGTGCAATGAGTACCCTTGTATATCAATGTGAATAATATGGAGTATACAAAGTTCAACTCTGCCTTCTTTCTTTTTCCTCATAAACACAGATAGTGAAAAAGAAGGGGATTAAATGATCAGGAATCTATACAATTATCTGAAGCATTCCGTCTAAAAATACCAACGGAAATACATAAAAACATTTTGTCTTTGAACATTTTCTTTTAATATTTATTCCATTTACATTATAGAAATAGAGGCAATGAACAGAAATCGATACAATGATCCCACACCTCCCATCAGAGACGCCAAAGGGAAAGAAACACAAACGTGAAGCAACATACTCCAACGGAAACACCAATAGCGGAAAGCCAAAAGGACAGTTACTTTTCCACAAAATGGCCAATAGGCTATCCAAAATAAAATAATATAAGCGACACAAACACCCAAAGACAAACCATAACAAAAATAAACCGCGACAGAAGAACCGCCTTGAAACGGTCAGCGGGAACGAATTCCACTGGGGGGCTTAAATCGATTTTAAGTGGCTACAATCCTCGCTATTACTTCCGTCGCAATTAAGACAAATAATTTGTTCAGTCCTCATGAAGGCCTCCAAACTCATCAGTGCAACATCTCTATGAACACAAAAATAAAAAAAAATAAAAAAACAGAGATGCAACAACGGTGAGGACTCGACAGCACGAAACAAACAGAAATGCTGGAGCAAAAGAAAGCCAACAGTTAGACTCCAATGGGCTCGACCAGAAACAGAGCATCAGGTACCATCCAACATAAGCCTTTACGTTGGAACTATCATAGAATCTGAGGCCTGACCATCCGGCGTGCAATTACAAAGGGAAGCAAAGTTGTCAACCGTGATTGGGTTAACTACCATGCATGCAGTCGGTCGTATAACATTTACGTAGTACCCACTTTTTTTATCGATGAATGATTTTACGAAATTCGATGCTGAGGTCAATGCGGTTATAATTTTTCTAAATTTATATACTAAGTCTTGATAAAAGAAAGTATTCTTTTTTTTTTTTATTTGGGTTTTACGGCCCTTTCAAGATTATTTCACTCATATCGAGCCGATCGTTAATCATAGGTGGGCGAAAACCGGAGTACCCGGAGAAAAACCACCTGACCTTCCGTTGCAGAACTTGGCGTCTCACACGTGACCCGAGCGAGGCTCGAACCCACGGCGGTGAGAGACCTAATGACTAAGAGTCAGCGCTCTTATCCATTAGGCCACGGAGGCCCGTCAAAAGAAAGTATTCACCATCACATTTAATTTCGTGCAATGGGTACCCTTGCATATCAATTTGAATAATATGGAGTATACAATGTTAGGCCCTGCCTTCTTTCAGTTTCCTCAAAAACACAGATAGTGAAAAAGTAGGGGATTAAATAATCAGGAATCTATACCATTGTCTGAAGCATTCCGTCTCAAGACCGACGGAAATACATAAAAACATTTTTGTTTTTGAACATTTATTTTAATATTTATTCTAGGTACATAATAGAAATAGAGGCAATGATCTGGAATCGATACAATTAACCCACAGTTCCCATCAGAGACACCAAAAGGAAAAAATCACAAACATAAAGCAACATACTCCAACGAAAACACCAACAGCGGAATGCCAAAAGGAGTGTTACTTTCCAACAAAATGGACAAAAGGTTATCCAAACTAAAATATTATAAGCGATACAAACACCCAAAGACAAACCAAAACAAAAATTGATAAACCGCGACGGAAGAACCGCCTTGGAACGGTCAGCGGAAACGAATTCCACTGGGATCTTAAATCGATTTTACGTGGCCACAGTCCTCGCCCCTACTTCCGTCGCGATTAAGACAAATAATTTGTTCAGTCCGCATGAAGGCCTCCTAACTCATCAGTGCAACATCTCCGTAAACACGAAAATCAAACAACCACAGCCCTTAAACTAGCCTCAACATAATCACTCACTTTCTCACTCACTAGCTTTCTCTCCGTAAATTTCCCATGCTACCTATTGAATTTATTCTGATCTTATTTGTCTCTATCTCTTCTTTCTTTCTTTGTCTACCACTGAGTTCTTTGTATAAACTCTACCGATTGTCGACCTGGAACGAGTGTTGTTTTCCTTCTCCTCCTCTCTGTCTCGTTTGTCCTCTCTTTTCTTTCGCTCCTCTCTCTCTTTTCTCTCCTCCTCTCCCCTCCTGTCTTCTCTCTTCTCCTACTCTCATTTCCTGCTCCATTCAAGCCTCCATTCTTCCTCCCATTTATCCTCAAACGCCCTCCTCCGTTCCTCCCATTTCTTCTGCTCCTTATTCATATCTTGCACAACACTGGTCAGTTTGTTTAACGCATCTTTTACTTTTCCATTTATGCGCGGGCTGTCTTCCATTACCCTGCTCATTTTCTTATTCAGTGCCTTATTCGTTCTGGTAACCTGCAACACTTCTCCAACTACATGCACTAAAGTTTTTTCACTCAGATCTTTCTCATTTACTGGCAAGTCCTCCTTATGCTTCTTGATTGTGACAGGTTCCTCTTCCTCTCTAGACCTTTTCGCTGGCGTTAAAATTTACATATCGTCATTCTCGAGCACGCCCCCTCTCTTGGAATAGAACTTTCCATTTCTTGACTATTATTGGCATTATTAACCCGTTCAATGGGGGTAGGGATGTACACATGGTACACACATGCCTGATTTATATTTTTGTTAACCTTTGTAGCGCTCCCTGTATCTTTGTGGTCTGAACCTACCCCTTTTACACTGTTCTTCTCTTCATCCGGTCGGCATGTCCGGCAGTTTCACTATTTCCACTATTCATCTGACGCTCTACTTTCTGATCTGCACTATTGCTCCCTACTGGCCTAAAAGCATTCAGCGCGCTAGATTGACTAAGTGGAACAAAGTTCAATGGTCCTATACCAGTCACATTTCCTTCAAACCCAACGGCTCACAGTGAGGTAGACGGAGATAGTGTCACTAATCCCGACGGTTCCTCCTCCGTGAGCTGTAGGTGCGTAATCTTGGTCTGGAACTGGACGGCTTGTCTTCCCGGTCCAGGCATCATGGGAGGTGTCTGCACAATACCAGCGATAATTTGCAGGATTGATGACAGCTGACTCGTCAGGTCTGATTGTTGCACTTCTGGAACAGGCCCTTTACTTCCTGAAATGGACTCGGCCGAAAATTGCTTTGAAGCGAGTCCATGGCGTGACTCAGAAACAGCTACAGGAGACATTAACGGCGTTGACAAAGGTACGTGGGTAGATGCCTGAGTGACCAAGGGCACAAAGGAGTTCCGCGTCGCCGACACCACTATTGGCTTGCGCGTGCTAGAAGGAATTCTCTTTACCTTCTCCGGACCTATGACCTTATTCTGCATCTCACTGTCTCCTGCCCCAAGGAAGTATAAAAGGCTGTCTTTCTGGCTCAGGGCCTTGTAGTCCGCGGGTCCAAAGAAATGTGGTCGAAGACTTTCCATCAGGGAGGGTAGACTGACAGCTACGGTAAGGCCTGTCTGCTGCTTCGCTGCTGCATTTATATGCCGGCTGTATCCAGTAGTATGGGACAATACCTGCTCCTTCTAAAGACACATAAACCCGCACAGACTACACTTGAAGGGAATTGCCTCCTCAGCCATGTGTCTTCTCATGATGTGGTCCTCGATCCTGCATTTTATGTTTAGTTGCCGCATCCCCAGCTTGTCACATTTGAAGCACTGGAAGGCTGTACCCCGGTGTCTGGCGCGTTGGATCTTCTCCCTGTCAACGCCCGCCGCAATCAGAGTTTCTAAAACTTGCTCCGTCTATCTGAAGGCAGAAAGCAAACATTGAAAACCTGCACAGTTACCCTTAATGACATCGGCCCTTGCAAGTGATATTACGTTTTCTTTAATATGCCTCGTTTTTGTACTAGGGCAGGGACCGCATACCTCTCTTCTTTCACCCGGTCTATACTTCGCCAATTTTCTGTTGCAAAATTTCTTCAAATTTTCCTCTGACCTGTGACGTTTTCATCCAAAGGGACGTCTTCATCTGACTATCTTCTTCATTGGTCCTATAACAATTATGTTCTATAAAAGGGTTATCTTTTGGAAGCAAGGAATACACCACAGAAGTGAAAAGTATGGAGTGTACATGTTTTCTGGGCCAGACTAGCTAGTTTCGGCCAATTAGGCCTCATCAGTGACCCTCAGATATTTTCAAAATTCCACAATGGAATCAATGATCCCAAAGGACAAGAAAATATAATCTACACTATGATGTAGGGCAGGGAGACGTTTTACCGCCACCACACATTCCCACACACCAGCTGTAGTGAAGTCAAATATGTTCTATAAAAGGGTTATCCTTTGGAAGCAAGGAATACACCACAGAAGTGAAAAGTATGGAGTGTACATGTTTTCTGGGCCAGACTAGCTAGTTTCGGCCAATTAGGCCTCATCAGTGACCCTCAGATATTTTCAAAATTCCACAATGGAATCAATGATCCCAAAGGACAAGAAAATATAATCTACACTATGATGTAGGGCAGGGAGACGTTTTACCGCCACCACACATTCCCACACACCAGCTGTAGTGAAGTCACATATGTTCAAACAAGCCCGCTTCAGGTCCAAACAATCTTCGTGAAAATCCCGATTAAAACTTGTCTCAGCTAAATCACCGTTCTGAACCACTTATTCAAAAATAAAATACCCGTTCTGTTTTCTTTCACCCGGTAACATTATCTCTTTATATCCAGTGACCATCAAGCATCTCCGAACTCTGTCAGATCTTCTTGTCCCATCGCCAAACTTCTACGAGATCTTGGGGTACCATTGCAAACATTATGTCTCAGTCCGCCGTTTTTTACCTACCGTCCACTTGTTCTGTCTGAGCCAACGATTTACCATTCCTATAACTTAAAGCCCGCCCCTTCCCATGAATTAATTTAATCCATATGCAAATATTTACCTTTCACCCTATACTCTAATTTCTGCTGCCTTTCTTGAAGGTCAACTTCCTAATGCAAATACTGGCTAATGGTTTACTTCCTTGCGTGTCATTACCCTCTTTTTTGCTTTCGCTATCCAGTTTGGGGGGGTCGTTACCCTCGTAGGGTTTCAGTGTGTTGTGATGAACGGTTTTCTCTGCTCCACCCTTGTCTAACTGCAAAAGAAGTTCTGTTCTGACAACTCCTTCCTTACAAGAAATGGACCTTCGTACACGAACTCGAGTTTGAGAGATACTCCTACCTTTCTAACCTCCAGGAGACACCAAACCATGTCTCCCTCGCTGTACCCGTGGTATGCGATCTTAGCGTCGTACAGTTCTTTACTACGTTTTGCTGATGAAGACTGACACATACGAGCCAACTCATGTTTATGCTGCATTCTGACTCTCAGTATATCAACGTACTCACCATAGGAAGTAATATATTCTCCATCAAGAAGACCCGAAAACCTACTCACCCGGTAGTCTGACTTCTCTGCCCATAGTGAGGAGATTAGGAGATATCCTTGTTGACTCGTTAGGGATAGCTCGATATGCACCGGCCAGGCAGCCGCGGTGCAGGTCCCTTTCACTCTGCTCCTCACATAGATATGCCTTGATCATGTGTAGCAAACCGCTCCACCTGACCCTTGCCTCGGGGGTTCCAAACACTAAACATCGTCTTTCTCACTTCAAGCATTCGGCATAGTTCGCTAAACAGTCTGTTACTCTCGTAAGTTCGTCCTTGGTCAGAATGAATAGATAGAGGGCACCACCACCTTGAGATTACTTCATTTAGAAGCTTGTTAGCGCGGACTTCCTCTGTAATATCGCTCACAGGTGCAATTTCATTATTCTTTGTAAAGTGATCTCTGGGCTCTTTTAGTCGAAAAAGCTAAACCAACGCCTATGGTCACTTCTGACCCTAAATTTCCCCCCTAACAGATATTGTCTGAAGTACTGGATGAAATAACGGACCGCTAAAAGTTCTTTTTCTGTAATACAGTAGTTTCTTTCCGCCTTGTTGAAGGTCCTACTGGCATAAGCTATCACTCTTTCACGACCCTGCTGTATCTGATGAAGGATACCACCAATTCCTACGTCTGATGCATCTACGTCTAAAATAAATCCTCCACCCTCGTTCAACGGATAACCCATCACGCCTGCACTTACTAGAGCTTTCTTCATTAGTCCAAATGCTTTATCACACGTTTCGGTCCAAATGTATCTTTTACGTTTTGTGGTCAATTCCACCATTGGCCTAACCATACTGGCAAAATCTTTTACATACCTGCAGTAGAACGAACCCATTGCCACTAACTGCTTCACTTGTCTTGCTGTCTTTGTTTAAGGCCAAGACAGGATATTTGAAACGTTGGTCGGATTCGGCTTGACTCCATCGCCAGAAACAACATGGCCCAGAAACACTCCTTCCTTTTGAAGCAGTATGCATTTTTCTGGTTTAAGTTTCAGAACAGCTGCCTGTATTTGTTCTAACACTTCCTGTACTCGATTTATGTGTTCTTCGAAATTTCTACCGATAACTATTATATATATGTCAGGCACGTGGTTCAATGCAAACCCTGAAGTGCCATCTCCATTGTCCTTTGAAATGTGGATGCAGAGTTGTTTAGTCCAAACGGCTTCCGTAACATCTAAAACTATCCATACTTGCATACAAATGCTGATTTAAGGATATCTTCCTCTTTCAGTGGGATCTGGAAATATCCACTGGTCAGATAAAACGTGCTGAATAACTTCGAGCCTACCACAGCATCAAGGCAATCTCGTATCCGGGGCAGCGTAAAACCATCCGGCTTGACCAGTTCGTTTACTCTTCTATAACCCACGCATGGGCGTACTCCACCATCTCTTCTTTACTAACACGATGGGACTTGCCCAAAGGGATACGCTCTGTCTGATCACCCCTTTAGCCTTCAGGTCTTTTATTGCTCTTTTTTCGTCCTCAGCATATGCTAATGGAACTCTCTTCGGAGCTTGCTTGATAGAGGCTGCACCTTCTGTTTTGATAGCATGAGTAGTTAAATTGGTAAGGCCTAAATATCTTCTATAAAAGGGGTTTCTTTTTGAAGCAAGGAATACACACAGAACTGGAAAATATGAAGTGTGCATGTTTTCTGGGCCAGACTAGTTGGTTTCGGCCAATCAGGCCTCATCAGTGACCCTCAAGTATTTTCAAACTTCTACAATGGAATCAATGATCCCAAAGGACCAGAAAATACAAACTACATTATGATGTAGGGCAGGGAGACTTTTTACGGCCGCCACACATTCCCAGACATCAGATGTAGTGACGTTAAATATGTTCTATAAAAGGCTTATCCTTTGGAAGCAAGGAATACACCACAGAACTGGAAAATATGAAGTGTGCATGTTTTCTGGGCCAGACTAGCTAGTTTCGGCCAATAAGGCTTCATCAGTGACCTCACTTCCACTTCCACAATGGAATCAATGATCCCAAAGGACAAGAAAATACAAACCACACTACACTAAGTTCCATTCATCGCGTGAGAAATTATCCTGGAATTCGCATAAGAGTCTGGCCACCCTCTCTTTCTCATTTTACACAGACCTTGAGTAGCTTTCTGGTACAAAGATGTGAGGTGACATGGGATACCAGTAGTCTCAAGACAACTTGCTTTTCTGGCATTTGTAGTGGAAATATAATCTGTGCTCGCTTCGGAAGAAAATTTTACCCTTCTTGCTCTTACAAAGTTCCCTGCTTCAGTTTATCTTCCTTGTCAATTAAAACTTTCGGCGTCCCTTCTATCGGTTCAGCCTTCCCGATCACAACATCTTGTTTAATAGACATGTCTGTCGGAAAGGGATTCAGCATTCTTACCTTTCATGTGCCGGAGGGTCGCTTATGAGGCCTAATTGGCCGAAACTAGCTTGTCTGGCCCAGAAAACATGTACACTCCATATTTTTCAGTTCTGTGGTGTATTCCTTGTTCCAAAGGATAACCCTTTTATAGAACATATTTATTAATGTCTACCGGTGAAGACGCCATTTGCAGTGATCAGTAGATTCAATGACATAATCTTTCTCACATGAGAAATCATCATATTCATGCCTCTCAACATATACGTCTATCACACTCTCACTCTGTGCTGGTATTATGTAATCATCTGCGGTTGTTACTTTTCTAAGCCTGTTCGCTACACTAACCTGTATAATAGGCACTTCCTTACCTGCCATCTTCAATACCCCCTTGCTCATTAAAATGTCTGTTGGCCCATCTTCACTATTTTGCAAGAGATCTATTTCTAAAAGGCCGTCGTCGTCAATTTCAGCTACTATTGCTACGGTTTCGGCACACACTGGACCCAGCTGTACTTTAAAGTTACCTTTTCCTATCTCTTTAATGCTCGATCCTCCTGCACCGACAAGCTTAGCTGATTTAGATAAGGTTGTCCTCTGGCCTCATATTGTCATACATCCGCTTTGTCTCTGGTCGGGCCCATCGGAGTCTGACTGTTGGTTTTCTTTTGCTCCAGCATTTCAGTGGTTTCTTGCTGTCGAGTCCTCACCGTTGTCTCACCTCTGTGGTTCTTTGATTTTTTGTGTTCACAGATATGTTGCACTGATGAGTTAGGAGGCCTTCATGCCGACTGAACAAATTATTTGTCTAAATCGCGACGGAAGTAAGGGCGAGGATTGTGGCCACGTAAAATCGATTTAAGCCCCCCCCCCCCGGTGGAAATCTTTTCACTGACCATTCCAAGGCGGTTCTTGTGTGGCGATTTGTTTATGTTGTTGTTTGTTACTTACTGTGTGTATCACTTGTGTCTTTTAATTTTGGATGGCCATTTTGTGGGAAAGTAACTGTCCTTATGGCCTTCCTTTGTTTAGGTTTCCATTATGGTCTGGTCGCTTAATGTTTGTATTTCTTTCCCTTTGGTGTCTTTGATGGGTGGAGTAAGTTAATTGTATCGATTCCTGATCTTTGTTTTACTTCTACCTTGATAACACGGTTTTTGATGCACCCGTGTCTGCAGTGTAAAGGATTTGGGTATCCTTGGTAGTTTACTCTTATGTATATTCCGTCTAATAGTTTCCGGGAATACTTTATTGATTTTATCACAGCCTCTCCCTGTGGTAAAACTAGTTCTTTACTTCCTCCGTGTTTATGGCCATTATTTCCTATTCCGGCTTCCCTGCGGCCTTCAGGGACAACCCCTAATAGTTTAAACGATTTGCATGTCTTTCACTACCCCCTACCATACATTGATTTTGTGCTCATCGGGTTGCGTTATCCCTTGTTCTTTGACCGTGTTTCTTCGGGCATCTCCTAGAAATATGTCCGCGCTCGCCGCAGGCATAACAGATTACTCCACTATTATCTTGCCTAGTCTGGACTTGTTTCTGGTCTACAGAAACAGCGGGACTTCTCTGCATGTTATCCATGTTACCTGCCAATGTCTGGAGGATTTCTTTTACCTCATTTAATGAGTCTGATTCAGTTCCAGATATTGCTTTTTTGGCTCACTTTTCTGTGTTGTTTTGTTTTGCTGATCTTTTGAAGGCACTCGCATTATGCATTCAACTTCATCATCGTCATCTTCTTGGTCTGCTGTTTGACCTACCTCGCTATCATAGTCGTCGTATCCAGTGCTTGTCATGCGTGTGTATCTCTTGAACTTATTGTCTGGATAGGTATCGGTCCTACGTTTTGTCTGAATAGAATTTACTGCGTGATAGACTGCATCATCGATGTCTTCGGGCTCCTTATGGTATTCGATCTCGAACCTTGCATCGCCGTCTTTGAGGCCATCAAGAAAATGTCTTACCAGATCTTCACGCCTAGTGCTGGCATCCCTAGTCTTATATGCCTTTGAATAAAGTCGCTTTAATTCAGCAGCATATTATTCTATAGTCTCATTAGGCTTTTGCGTCCTTTGACTTAACTTTGCTGCATATGTTCTTTGGGTTTCCACGACGCGGAATCTATTGTTGAGCTCTTTTATCAACTCCGTATAGCATGACATGGGTTCTTGTGATAATTGTGAGAAAACGAAATCACCTGATCTGCCTTGCAGTCTGCGTATGAGATTGTCGAGCTTTGCATCGTCATTCCAGTTTCTTCTTCTAGCCACTGCTTCGCATCTACTAAGCCATACCTACCACTCTTCTTTACCGTTGAATGGAGGTAACTTTGCTTCTAAATAGCTATAATTATATAGCTGACCTACCTGCTGTTGATCGCAGTAATGTCCGTCCCTTCTGGAGTTTGGCAAGGGTCCATTATAAGTCCACCTCTGCTGTTGCCTTTCACTGGAATTATCAAGTGGTTGCAAACCTTGCAATTGATCTGAGATATTTTGCCATTCAATCACGGGGTTCGACAAGGTTCTATTTTCTGTACACCCATATTGCTGTATTTGATCATAGTGTGACGGGCCATGCCTATTCCAGAACTCTCTCTGTCTTTACTGGCTAGCTTCAATATCTTTCGATCTTTGTTGTCTTAGCCCTTGACATGCGCTATTTTCATACCCTCCCTGGTGAGTACCGTACCCTGCACTAGTAACTACCCTATTTCTGGCGTCACACCTAGTTTGTTGCTGTTTTGTGGCTGTGGACCACTGCGAATATCTTGTATAATGGTTGTCAAATTACCCAAAGCGTTAACCATAAATACTTGTTGCTGTTGCATTGTTGTGATTATACTGCTTAAACTTGTAATTGGGTCTTGCACCGTGGCACCGGATGTACTTGACATAGTATTACATTGTGGGTATGACGTATTTCCGAGTGACAATGTCTGGTTTTGGGCCTGATTATCGGTACTGTTTTATATCTGTCCTATGCCTACATGGTTATAAAAATCTGCCATAATCGGGATACAGTACATACTACGATTTCCGTATGCAGTCCTACCTGTACCAGGTGAATGGTAGTTATTCTCGTTTTGATTGTTTAGTTGAACCAGTGCGGAAGTTGTTAACGACTCTTCTCTTACAAAGTTCTCAACTGGACCGTTTTGTAACCGGGGTGACCCTCGATTATCGGTCATGGTCTTATGAAGTGTTGATGCTTGCTGTGTAGCGTCAGCCTGGTTACGATTTGCATCTGATTCTGTAGTTGTACCATTGGTTCCAAAATAACCGTGTCCGTTTTCGCCAGCTATACCCCTTTTCATCTTTAGGGTTCGATCACTGGATCTGCCTGTAGACTTAAAACATATCTCATCTAGCTGCTGTTACGGGCCGGCCACCTGTCGGCTTGTGGCTCGACCTCGAGTTTCGAAAGGGGGTTGTTTAGCGCTAGACTTTGGCTTATCAGCCAATGAAAATGAATAAACTAAAGCCGACTCCAACAAAAAAGACTTTTTGAATGAAAGATACATGACTTATCCATGGCGTGACCTTAATGGAAAGTAAATGAAACACAATGTGGATGAACGTTTGCAATGTTTAATGTGACTAGTATTGGGTATCAGTACTAATATTACTTTGATTCATTGCAAAACATTAACAACTGTAAAATTTACTGTTTTGTTTTCTTAATTTGTTGCATTTAAACTGTTTTTCATTTCAGAAATAAATAATTAACCGAAATAAGGCCAAAAAAAAAAAAAAAAAGAAAAAAAAAAAGAAAATCGAGACTGAAAATAAAACACGTCTGTTCTCAATGCAGTCAAAAAACGGAGTTCCCACGAGATCCTACGGCCGTGCTTATATAGCACACAGCGCATACAACGCATTCCTACAGACCTACAATGCTAACCTACGCTTCTTACGGCGATAAACAACGTAGGGAGCGTATGCTCACGTGACCATACAGTGCGACGTCGTATATGTTGATGTAGGACGCTGTAGGAAGGCTAAAAAGCACAACACGGCGCCATTACACTCTTGAAATATCGTAGGGTCGTCACAGAAAACCCGGAATTTTACATGAAAGATGAATTAACTAGCTTATGCGACTCTAGCGAAACGACAGGTAATAGAACTATCTATTTATATAGTAAATGACCTTGGGAAAATTAGAGAACTAGGTATATTTTGATTAATAGGGCGACTTTTCCAGTCTGACAGTCGGCACTTTTGACAGTTCGACTGACACTACCTCGTTTCCGACACAAACATGTACTTACACCAAGAATCAATACACGCTTGTAATGTAAACAAAAATAGAAAGTGAAACCGGGACGTTTTAGTGATAAAATGTAAGTAAAACAGCGATTACAGATGATTTCATGGTGCACAAAAGTTAACATCAAGTTCATAAAACAAGAGATTATATGACAGTGCATGACAGAGGAAAATATAGGTTTGCAAAGTGAAAAAATCCCAATCTTGCGATTCGATGATCCCTAGATTCGGACGGCGACCATATCAATAGTTTGAGCAGAAAAAGAAACATATCAAAGTTTTTCATCTTAAAATTTTCATTTTTCGATGGTAAAATTTACAATGTATTTGTTTATACGTGTTTTCGTAGTAGGTCAGTAATGAATACCAGTTTTACGGGACTCCAACTTTCACTCTCATCTTCCGCAGCCGTCTACACAAATAAGTTGACTGTTCGGCTCGTATGAAGTTTTCCACACTCATCAATATATCGCCACGGGTAACATTTTTGTCGGCTTCTTCTACCATTCCGATTCTTTATACATTTCGTGCTATTGTAATAAAATACTACAAACAGATGGATAGATGGATGGATGGATGGATGGATGTAAGGATGGATGGATGAATGAACGAATGAATGAATGAATGAATGAATGAATGTAGGGAAGGAGGGATGTGGGATGGATGGATGTATGAACCTGCAGTCTCGACATGCAAGTATGGTCCAATGTATAGGTGATTAATTTATTAAATGGGCACGCAAGCACGATCGAAGATGTAGGTGATTATAAGCATGATTATACTATTTACGTTTCATAAGGGATAAAGTTTGGCCACCGCCCATCTTGGATTGAAGAAATAGATGGGCTACATGATGCTTCCACGCAGAGCTGAAACTGACCCGCACACGAGTACTGGTAGAACGCTTAGAGGAGCTAAGCCTGCCCAGGTGAAGCGGAGCGAGTCGGACCCTTCATGCTTATAAACTCTATTGTTTTCATTTAGCTACAGGGCTTGAGATGTCATTTCATCTCAGTGTCGGGTAAAAGTCCCACAAAATTGGACGCAACGTCTCCAAAATGACCTATACAGTGTTGACGGGGACGTTAAACCCAAATCAAACAAAACACAGAGCTAAAGCTCCATTTTGTATTCCAATGGGTCAATCTATGATGGTATGTATGTTATTGGTGTATTTTTTGTTGTTGGTGGCATTTTACGGCCTTTTCAAGATTATTTCATTCATATCGAGCCGGTCGTTAGTCAGAGGTGGGCGAAAACCGGATGGGTGAGGCAAAGGTGACGTGTATCTTGCGTCAGTGGGGCTTCCAACTGATATTGGCTTACAATTGGACAAGGCCTGCTGTCCTTGTAGCAGGTAAGGGTAGTTGATTTGTGGGGGCATTTAAATTCTTCTGTCTTAACACTTCCATTCAGTTTCCTCTTTCTCCACTGGCCCTCAATTTCATCTCCTCTACTATCCTTTCGCTTGGAGACGACACAAAATGACCCACTAGGGCTGGCGTGTCGTTAAACCCAAAACAATCAACCATGTATGTATGTATGTATGTATGTATGTATGTATGTATGTATGTATGTATGAACGTTCGTGTTTGTACGTGCGTGCGTATGTGGTTTATCGTCCCGTTAACACTATTTAGACCATTTTTAAGATGTTGCTTCCTATTTTATGGACCTTTTACCCGACACTGAGATGAAATGACATCGCAAACACCTACCAAAGAAAAATGACATTCTAGGATAACACCAGGTTTCCGTCAGTATAACATCGCAAATTATTAGACGTCGCGTTACATACATATACGCAATTGAATAGCAAGGAAGCGCTCTCAAAGTTTTATACATTCGTCGGGAGATCACTTTTTGAAACATTTCGTCCACATCACGTGAATAAGTCCGTGAAATGAAGACCCCTCTAAACCCAACTTCATATAGGGAAAACTGTGGTTTACAGGTTATACATTATTTTTCTATTTTCTACTCCAATACATACGTTGTGGGAATGAGGCGGTTCTAACGAGCACCCACAACCTATGCTTTGAGCATTTATAAGAATTTTCACGGAATTTTCATCAGACAACTAGCCATTTTTGAGATATGAAAAAACGGATATGTTATCATACTGATAACCATGTGAGCCTGCGCTAATACGTTATGTTTGCATTACGATAACATACCCGTGCGACATAGTGCATTTTTTCACATGTCCAAAATGGCTACTTTTCGGTTGAAAATCCATGATACTTTTCTTATTTATACTCCAAACATAGGTTATGGGTGCTCGTTAGAACCGCCTCATTGAGGCGGTTCTAACGAGTACCCACAAACTATGTCTTGGAGTAAAAATAAGAAAAATAATGTTTACCCCCGTAAACCCCAGTTTTCTCTATACAAAGTGGGGTGTAAGGGGGTGTTCATTTCACGGACTTGTTCGCGTGATGGTACTACTTCTACTATTACTTCTACTACTAGTACTACTACTACTACTATTCTGCTGCTACTACTACTACTACTACTACTACTACTACTACTACTACTACTACTACTACTACTACTACTACTGTTACAAGATGGAATAGGAAACCTCTCTTGTGCTTATGCACATCTAAATTATTTTAGTAGGTATATGGCAAGGCGGTGCGAGTGAAATATTTTAGGTGAAATACGGTAGGCAAAATGTGCTGCTCCATGCACAAGTCATGCACATATCATACGATGTATGCATGAGTGGTTTGTGGAGATTTTTTTACCATACAGTTGGCCGCTATAAGGCTGATTTCAGAATCTATAAAATTTGCCTAAAAATCGCCAACCGCCAAATTGTGCCATATATAATTTTCATTTCAGTCACGATGTTGTGTGTGTTCATTTCGACGGGAGTTATACCATCGATTTATAGGGAAGTTTCATCATTTTTTCCCTAGGGGAAATACTATTTTAACGCAAAGCAATTATCTACTCGATTTTTGCTATATGGCTATGATTGTTGACGGTATTTTCACTTGCCACGATTTTAGCGAGCTAACATGAATATGCATGATTTTCCGGTAGTATTCATATATATAAAAACCCTGAAAAACGAACATTATTCAGCAGCAGGTCAAGTGTGAATAAATGCACACAACATAGTGGCCTGACGGAGAATGAATATAGAACGGTATGTTAAATTTATGTTTATTATCATTTTTTTGTATGAACATGCTTGTAGGTTTTGGAGGGGTTTACTTCTAGTATACCCCAACTTTCTGAAGCCTATTCAGGATTCACTTTTGAAGCCTCTGTGGTGTAGTGATTAGGCTACTAGCTTTGCTAGCTAGAAGTCGCATGATCGATCCCAGGCTTCTCCAGCAGTAGAATGAGTCTTTTAAGCGAGGTCCTGTCTCATTCTGACCGTAGATGTTGGTGAGACGTTTGGACACCCGCTCATTCTAGATTCATTTTAGCTTTTAGACCCCTTTTGTAGAATATAATTAATAAACGTCGGGGCACTTGTTTGATCCATAACTTTTGACTAGCAGTGGTTAGAAAACCGTGGTCCCGTCCCTATATGATATTAGGTGTAGAGGGAACGTAAAATTAAGACGGGTTTAACCATATCTCCATCATCAGGGCAAACTCTTACAAGAGCCTGTCGAGTTGTCCGTGATGATAAACCGTGATGAATTTGATTTTACAAGCATGTTCATGTTGAGTAGAAATAATTTTGTTCAAGAAGAATTACGAGTTCATTTTGTAATGATGCCGTTTTTGTTTGAGAACTCGGTTTGTGCATGTATGTACATAAAAAGAACGTGATGATGATAAGTGAGAGTATTTGGTCGCCACACGTCATAACGGCCTGAGTGACGTGGATGACGTCAGCTGCGCCATCAGCGTCACGAGGACGGTTGTGATGTGGTGCCTACTAAATACAGAAATAATTTCGGCAAACAGTGTTGGTCCTTATGAGACACTAACAAATGTTGTGGAGAATCGATGAAAATCTTACTGTTTTTAGTTTCTAGCTGTTGTTAATGTTATGAATTGGTGAATAGCTATTTTTGTGAGCCGTGTCGCGGAGAAGGGTCTGAAATAGTTTGTTATGTTTCCTGTAATTGGCGGGTGACCAGGTAACGCAAAGGCGTGGTCTGTTCAATTGCCTCTTACCTGTGATAATGTAGTGAGCACGAATTTGATGGGTATTATGCTCAGTAGTAGTGAGCATTAATTGATTTCTGTAGTGCTCAGTAAAGAAACATACTTTGTGTATTCTTGTGTCAGGCGCTGGCTGCTGATAATTTGATGCACAGTCAAGTTGAGTTCTGCTGTGCAGTTATTTGTCGCATGCACTGATCAGCCTGTGTGTCTGGTCGGCGCATGCGCAATAACGGTATATGCATGAACATATTCTTACTTCTCCGGGAGGGGATCATGATATAGCATGTATGTTTTGTGAACTGTTTCTTAGTCGAATTATCGTAATTTGCAGGCACAAAATGTGTGGTGACCTGCTGCTCCCTGCCAGATAGGAGCAGGTACTGTTGCGACGCTGTCGGTTTAGTGTCCAGCAAGGGCGGACAGACCCAATAACAGACCGTCGAGAGCATATTAGACAGGTTGCTCAAAACAACCTAGAGTCGATTCAATGAAGAAGTTACCGGGACTTCGAGTTCGTATGAATACGAATCGATAAACGTCTCCAAAATGACCTTTACAGTGTTGACGGGGACGTTAAACCTCAAATCAACCAACGAATCGATAAATAATATAAGTCAACTTGTGGTCGACAACACTGTCGACGAACTAGTTTACAGCAGTGCGCGAGAAGTTGTTCACCCTAAGTGATCGTTTAATCTTGCCAGTCGCCTTTTGTGTTTCTTTTTCTTATTTTATTGTTGTTTTTGTTATTTGCTTCTGTAGACATTCACGTCACCCCGTTCCGAGCACAAAACATTGTTTTGCCTTCGGGGCGGACCTCGTGAGTGGGCTATAGAAGCAAATACATGTGATTTTTTGTGTTAGTATTGTTTTATATATAGATACTGTAAATAATTCATGTCATTAATTTGATATTTTTCTTGTGCCTTACCCCACAGCTGTCCGTACACCTGTCGGAGATCACGCTCGGTTGTTTTGTCAGCATGGTGGTTTGCGGGACGCCGTAAACCCACATGTAACAACTACTATTACTAATACTATTAAAACTACTACTCCTACTACTACTACTACAACTACTACTACTGTCATCATGTAAGTACGCTTACATTATGTTGACCTCCTCGAACCCCACTTGTATATAGTAAAACTAGGATTTTCAGGGATTAAGCTTATTTGTCTTATTTCATCTCCAAAATATAGATTATTGGTAATAGTTAAAACAGCATCAATGAGGCGGTTCTAACGGGTACCCACAATCTATATTTTCAGCGGAAATAAGAAATATATCACAATTTTTTATCTTAAAATTTTCGATTTTCAACGGTAAAATTTACAATGTATTTGTATAGGGGTGTTTTCGTAATGTTATGCTACATGTACTACTACTACAACTATTACTTCTACTACTAGTACGACAACTACTTCTACTATTCTGCTACTACTCTGCTACAACTAATAGTATTATTGAAGTAACCACTGCTGCAACTACATAACAGTAATACTACAGCTGCTGCACTATTAGTACTATAATACTTCTACTACTACTATGACGAATAGCCCCCGTGGCCTAGTGGATAAGGTCGTTGGCTTTTAATCATTAGGTCTCTCACCGCTGTGGTTCGAGCCTTGCTCGGGTCCCATGTGAGACGCCAAGTTCTGCAACGGAAGGTGAGGCGGTTTTTCTCCGGGTACTTCGGTTTTCGCCCACCTCTGATAAACGATCGGCTCGATATGAGTAAAATAATCTTGAAAGGACCGTTAAACCAAGAACCGAACCGAAACGACTATGGAGACTTCTACTATAAGTTCTATCACTTCTACTACAACTCAACTTATGTCTTAAACAAAATCAGAAGCCTCCGTGGTCGAGCGGTTACGCTACTCGCCTTGTAAACCAGGGGTCGCAGGTTCGATCCCGAGCTTCTCCAGACTTTCGGATGAGTCATTAAAACCGAGGTCCCGTCTCCGTATGACCTTAGCTGTTGGTGGGACGTAAAACTGAAACACTCACTCACTCACTCTTAAACAAAATGAAATAATTACCACCAAGAGCTTCACAACAAGCAGTATTTGTATTAACGTTCGTCTTCACGGCTGCGATGTTGGCTTTTTCATTATCTACTCCCGTTTTCAAGGTGCGAATTACATCATGTAACCTCTGATCAGTATCGTTGTTGTTCGCTTCACTTTGCAAAAGTCCTTCCATTTTCAGTTCTAGTTTATCGACTGTGTGGCGAAGACTAGTCTTCATATCATCTCTGCCCTTGCGACACTCTATTTGTGCTACTATAATAGCAGACCATAGTCCCCAAAATATCACCATATACATTACTAGATCCTGAAACAAACAAATACATGTTTAGGAAATTAACCTGAA
Organism: Lucinisca nassula; assembly: GCA_963580285.1. Taxonomy (NCBI): domain Eukaryota; kingdom Metazoa; phylum Mollusca; class Bivalvia; order Lucinida; family Lucinidae; genus Lucinisca; species Lucinisca nassula. Next base: position 787,159 of record OY757023.1, on the reverse strand, counting down.
ATACTGCTGTCGATTCTAAAGCACTGATGTATGTAGCTCGACGCCTGATTTGATCACATCAACGATTTGTGACAGTATGTTCTGCGATATTCTGTCGGAGACCCGATGTCATCACGTAACGTCGCTTTTCATGGCCTTATCAATGACCCTAATATAATTTCAAAATTCCACAATGGAATCAATGATCCCGAAGAAAAAGAAAAATATAAACCCTAAAAGTGAAGAACAGCGAGACTTTATACGACCGCTACACGTTCCCTTAGCAACAGCTGTAGTGACATCATTAAAACCGACAATTTACCACAGTGACCCTAAGTGACAAAGAGGATCTGCCAAGAGTCTTCATGTATTACTGAATATATTAATAAAACGAGTTGAGTAAAAGAGATAAAATGCGAGGCTTCGTCGAGCATTTTATCCCTTTTCCGCAACGAGTCTAACAAGTTAAATAATACATGAGCATTTTATTCGTATTTTGTAACATAATATTAATATCCCATCTTAAGAAAACGTGTCGTCGTTAAGGACGACGCACGTGCAACATTACAGGACGATTCTAACTAATTTGCATATTTAATCCACTAGTGGATAAATAAATTATTGCACTCTCAGACGCGACGACATATGATAAAATACAGTTATCCTCATCCAATATTACACAGAAAACAAGTTTAACGATTATGGGAGACAAACATTTTCTTAAAATCCCCCCCCCCAATACGTACAAATTCCCCTTAAATGCGCATGAAATAAATAGAGAAGTTTAAACAATGATATCGCATATTGTTTAATATTCATTAACCGAGTTTTAACGTTTTCGAGACTTATATTATAAACTGAGCTTTCCAAATTATACTGAACGCCAAACGAAATGCCAACAGCAAATTAATCACAGTAAATGTATTCCCAAATAGAACAATCAAAATTTCACCATTTTCTATGGTAGAAAACTTCCTTAATTTCATGTCCATCAAAGAAAAATGAGTTTATTCACTGCTGTTATTGCGTAATTTTCTCCCATGTGGCACAACCATCAAAACAAAAGTTCACAGATACACACTGGATATACTCGGTATCGAGTATGTCCTCCATTAGCTGCGGCAAAGCCTCTGTGCATGGATCTGATTAATGTATTGAACTTAGATTGTCACCGTTGGCGAAGATTTGCCAGTCGGATAAGCCTATCTTGCCCTCGGATGCCTATCTCGGTTGACGGTCATCACCCTAGGCCTGCCGCTTCATTGACGGTCATTAATGCTGTTTGCCTGGCGGCTGTTGATTATACTATCTACTTCATAATTGTATACCACATCACGAAACGTTTAGTTGTCTAAGGGGTCGGTGGCGCTTGTTTACATTCAGACATGGCATCTGACGTCAGTGCAAAGTTAATTCAGAATCCTGTTATATGCCAAATTGCTGTTGTTTCATATTTAATTTTGTAACATGTGGCTGCACAAGGTCAGTGCATGTGGAAAACCTGTTTACCATACGTGTGCAACTACGCTTGAGCAGACTGTATCCTGAAGGTCAATACAGTGACTGACCACAGTTAGACGACTGGGAAGTTGATTAAACGACATTTGAAACGAACTTCAGATCAACAGATTGCAGGAATAATCAGGAATAATCAGAATAGAAGTGGAGGCAATGATCAGGAATCGATATAATTTACATACAGCTTCCATCAGAGACACCAAAGGGAGAGAAACACAAACATGAAACAACAGACCCCGATGGAAACATCAATAGCGGAAAGCCAAAAGGACAGTTACTTTCCCATAAAATGGCCAATATGCTATCCAAAATCAAATAATATAAGCGACACAAACACCCAATGGCAAACCATAACAAAAATAAACCACGACAGAAGTACCGCCTTGGAACGGTCAGTGGAAACGAATTCCACTGGAGGGGAGGCTCAAATCGATTCTACCTGGCCACAACCCTCGCCCTAACTCCCGTCGCGATTAAGACAAATGATGTGTTCAGTCCACATGAAGGCCTCCTAACTCATCAGTGCAACATCTCCGTGAACACAAAAATCAAACAACCACAGAAATGAAACTACGGTGAGGACTCGACACTCGACAGCAAGAAAACCCTAAAGTGCTGGAGGAAAAGAAAACCAACAGTTACACTCCGATGGGCCAAACCAGAGACAGAGAATCAGGTAACAACCAATATAAGCCTTTACCCTGGAACCATCATACAATCTGAGGCCTGACCCATCGGTGTGCAATTAAACAGGGAAGCAAAGTTGTCAACCGTGATTGGGTTAACTACCATGCATGCAGTCTGTCGTATAACATTTATGTTGTACCCAATCTTTTTATATCGAAGAATGATTTTACGAAATTTGGCGCTAAAGTCATTGCGGCTATATATTTTTTCTGAATCTATGTACAAAGTCACCATAAAATTCAGGTTCTGATAGACCTTTGTTGCACAAGAGATTTAAGTCCAGTATTGAATTTTGAAATTAAACCAGAATGACGTCTATACAATTTTGAAAAGGCATTGGATAGTTTATGGAACCAATAAACCTGATTAAGAAGTTTAGCCGTTAACAATTTATTACGAGTGTTGAAGTCAGTTACATGACTACACACTCAGGCAAATCGAATTAATTGCGAAATATAAACTCCGTGGGATGGCGCTCGAAGACATCTCCATCCAAAAATTGAAATGTGCAATCTAAAAATCAAAATCATCGCATTGTCATAAATTTTGTAAGAAACAAGCACATCTACAATAGATAGGTGTAAATCCAAAACGTCGGAGCCTCGGTATCAGATAAATTTGCTTTATTCAGCTGAAGTTCGGGGGGCAGGGGAGTGGGGTAATTTGACTGATCAAACCATCGAAATAGGTATTATCAATATTAAATCAATCATGCAAATACAGACCAGCTACCGGTTAAAACCCATTTTTTTATTCGCGGAGAAACTGACCATTGTGAAATCGTGTATGTTCTCCGCGAAACCGCGGAGAAAAAATGAGCGAGTAATTTCTGGCTGAAATTTCTCCCGGTTTCGCGGAGATTCTCGGCGAAAATTTGACTGATTGCTTTCATTGAAAATAAATTACCCGCGTTTCGCGGAGAAAAATAACAACTGGGCTTACGTGAAAGTAAAAGTCAGATTGTTGGCTTATTATTATTTCTTCGTTTGTTTGGCGTTGATTTTAAAAACGATGGCAAATGGTAGTCATTGTTAAATCAAAATCAAATATTCTTTCATGTTACATGACAAATGACACGCAATTGTTACACAATTTCAGTTTAGTAATTTATTTCTCCATTGTGTAATCCCTATTTTAAAGTCTCAAGACAACTTTTATTCACATCACGAAAATACGCCTATATATTTATTACCCGCCTTAAACCCCACTTTTAACTGGGGTTTTTAGGGGTATACATTATTTATCTGATTTCTGCTCACACAGATTTTGGGTACTCGTAAAACCGCCTCGCCGAGTCGTTTTAAAGAGTACCCACAATCTTGAGCAGAAATATAAAAAATATCAGAATTTTTGACCGAATATTTTCCGCTTTTAGTGGTAAAATTTGCAATATATTGGAATAGACGAGTTTTCATAATGAGTCTTACACGTAGGTTATTAACACCGTAATGATGATTGAAATTTACAAAAGCTCAGCGGCCCCCGCCCACCGCGGACTGAAGGAATAGATGGACTGCACGATGCTTCCACGCAGTGTTGAAACCGACCTGCACCCGAGTACTGGCAAACCGCTTTAAGGATCTAAGCCTGCCCAGGCAAAGGGGTGTGAGTCGGACTATCCATGCCTATAAACCCCTTTGGTTTCATTGGACGGCAGGGCTTGAGCTGTCATTTCATCTCAGTGTCGGATAAAAGTTCCACAAAAATTCGAAGCAACGTCTCCAAAATGACCTTTAGATTGCTGACGGGGACGTTAAACCTCAAATCAAACAAAAACCAAATCAAAAGCTCAGATTCGCCTCAAATATTTATGATTACAAACTGTCAAATTGGTACAGCAAACGGTGCTTTGAATGCAATGTTAGTAACCAGTTTACGAGGAACACAATAATTCTACAGCAGGCTAGGTCTATGTCGCGGACAGACGGACAAAAAACCAGACACCTTCATGCAGGCGCGTGAAAAAGGAAATGCTACTTTGCATTCGCACGCCTTTATGAACACTCATTACTTGGGCTACCAAGTATCCTTCCCCGACCCCTCACCAACACTTAACTAATAATTTTTCCCAGTTGGATCAAACAGGTGGTGCATCAGCATGTTAATAAAGCCCATGTAATGAAGAACCCATTTTCTCCCACTTTTCATGCACACTGGAGTTTACAAGGTACAAGTATACATTTTTCCTTTATCTGGTCCTAGACGTCCCATGTAGAATGTGGGTACTCGTTACCAACTACCTCGGTAAGACTATTCAAATGAAAACCCACAAGTTTCTTAAGGAGTAACATAGGAACATAATCACATATCAGGAAATAATCGTTTTAGGTATGAATGATTGCATATTGGTGTGTTATCGTGATGTGTACTAAATGTTTTCGTATTAAAATTATTTAAACAGTAACCATACAGAAACCTAAAATAGTGTTGACTGGGCCGTTAAACTCCAAAAGAAACAAACAAAACAAATCCTTAACCTATAGTTAAGAGTCACGAGCGAACCCCCGAACACTTTCATGTACGAGTGCTCCAATATAAGCGCCGTTTGACCCTTTGAGTCCGCCAAATTAAAATGTGGAATCTCTGTTTGTTTGTTAGATTTGAGGATTAACGTCCCCTTTGACGCTTTTTATGTCATTTTGGAGACGTTGCCTCCTATTGTTTGGGACTCTAACCAGACACTTATCTGAAGTGACATCTCACAAGCCCTGCCACCCAATGAGCCCAGCAGGGTTTATATGCATTGGCGGTCCAACTCGCACCAGTTGGCCTAGGCAGGCATATACCTCCTAAATGGTGTACCAGTACTCATGTGCAGCTAGCTAGCTCCTTCTGGAAGCATCATGCAGCCCAATATGTGTATAGGCATGTTTATATGTGCATACTGCGGTATTACCAAATGTTTCTGCTTTTTCATTCTTCAGCTTTGACAACTTTGCATATGTTCACATTTAAGTGTTCTTTCTATCTGTCACGAAATTTGTCTGATAGTAATAGAGTGTATGCAAGACGATATGTAAATATGCATTCAAGGAAACCCTGGATGTATGTACAGATCTACATGCAGGTAAACGAGCAGGGAACCCGTACCATACCATTACAACAGGACAGTCTGGTGCGAAGGCAATTGAGAATGTGCTAAGTCAAGCTGGGCAAGGGGCCCCCAACCAACTGCATACACACCCTCTAACATAGAAATAAAGATAATTAGAAGCTCTCTGAGGTCTAGAACCATTTTTGGGCTATTAACCTATTCAGAATGCGGCGTCTGATCAAGGCCTCCACTGTTTGATCAAAGTTTACTCATTTTCCGAATAATTATTTAGGAAAACACAACCTCTCGCCCCTAAAATGTAAAATGAACTGCTGCTACATGTATATATAAGAGAAAGATTCCATTTGGTACAAAAAGGGTTAAAATCATTATAATCCACAACAGTTTAGTTGACAATGGACTGTTCCAGCATTAAGCCGGGAGTGTCTAGCCTGATTACACTCTTCTGGAGTCCATGTCTGTTGATCCGAACATTGATATTTGCCATTTTGTCTATGGATTAACGATTTTGGATTAACGCTTTGGTACTACGACCTTAACTACTTGCAAAAAGGGCTGTTAGGTGTGAACCCACGAAGAACGGCAAACAGTGTAGAGCGTGATGAGAGAACACATTATGAACCGTCTCATCTGAAGTTAGTGTGCAAAAACCATTTATCCGGTCTACAGGTTTGTCCAGATGATCATTCTGAGAATGTTTATTGACGATTGGACTAAAACTGTGGCCTCTTAGAGTGTACACACCCTTTTTCTATGATTTGACCAGCTGACCTTCTTTTTGACCCCACATGAACCAGATTCAAACTTAACCCAGATACTGTCAAGATGATCATTCTGAGCAAGCTTGATGTAGATCGGACAAACACTGGGACCTCTAATGTGTTCACAAGGTTTTTTATGATCTGACCTACTTATTAACCATACATGACCCATATTCGAAATTAACTGAGATATCGTCATATTGATCATTCTGAGCAAGTTTGATGACGATCGGACCAAAATTGTCAAGGTGATCGTTCTGGATAAGTTTGATGATGATCGAACCAAAAATGTGGCCTCAAGTATGGTCATAGTGTTATATATGATTTGACCTACTGACCTACTTTTTGACCCGAGATTACCCTTGAAATAATTTTACCAAGACATTGTCAAGACGATCATTCTGAGCAAGTTTGATGACCCATATTCGAACTTGACCGAAATATTGTCAGGTCGATAAATCTTTGCAAGGTTGATGATGATCGGACCAAACCTTTGGCTTCAAGAGTGTTCACAATGATTTTTTTTTCTATGATTTGACCTACTGACCTACCTTTTTGACCCGGCATGACTCATATTCGAATTTTACCGAGTTATAGTCAAGATAATTATTCGGAGCAAGTTTGATGATGATCATCCCAAAACTGTGGCCTCTAGTTTGCTCACATTTTTTAATATGATTTGATCTTCTGACTTACCTGTTGACCCGACATGACACATATTCAAACTTGATTGAGATATTGTCAAGATGATCATTCTGGGCACGTTTGATGATGATCGGACCAAAACTATGACCTCTAGAGTGATCACAAGGTTTTACAAAGATTTGACACACTAACATGCGTATTGAGCTGACATGACCCATATTCGAGCATGACCGAGATATCGTCAAGCTGGTCATTCTGAGTAAGTTTGATGATGATCGGACGAAAACTGTGGTCTCTAGTGTGCTCACAAAGTTATTCTATGATTTGAACTACTGACCTACTTTTTAAGCCGACATGGCTAATATTCGAACTTGACCGAGCTATTGTCAAGTATGTTATTCTGAGCAAGCTTGATGATGATCGGACCAATTCTGTGGCCTCTAGTGTGTTCACAATGTCTTTCGATGATTTGTCCTACTGATCTTCTTTTTGGACCCACATAACCCATACTAGAACTGGACCGAGATATTGTAAAGACTATCATTCTGAGCAAGATTGCTGATGATCGCACCAAACCTGTGGCCTCTAGTGTGTTCACAAGGTTTTTATATGATTTGCCCTACTCATCTGCTTTTTGACATGACATGACCCATATTCGAACTTGACCGAGATGTTGTCAAGATGATCTGGGCAAGATTGATGATGATTGGACCAAAACTGTGGCCTCTAGTGTGCTCATAAGGTTTGTCTTTGATTTGACATACTGACCTGTTACTGACCCGATACTGACGAGATATCGTCAAGCTGGTCATTCTGAGTAAGTTTGATGATGATCGGACCAAAACTGTGGCCCATAGTGTATTCACAGATTTTTTCTGATTTGACCTACATTTTAGACCGACATGACCCATGGCCTCTTAGAGTGTTCACACCGTTTTTCTATGATTTGACCTGCTGAACTACTTGGACCCGACATGACCCATATTCAAAATTAACACAGATATTGTACAGATGATCATTCTGAGCAAGCTTGATGACGATCGGACCAAAACTGTGGCCTCTAGAGTGTTCACAAGGTTTTTCTTTGATTTGACCTACTAACCTATTTTTTGACCTAACATGACCCATATTCGAACTTGACCGAGTTAATGATTGGATCATTATTGTGGCATCTGGTGTGTTCATAAGGTGTTCCTATGATTTGTCCTACTGACCTCCTTTTTTAGACCGACATGACCCATAATCGGACTTGACCGAGATATTGTCACGATGATCCTTCTGAGCAAGATTGGTGATGATAGGACTAAAAATGTGGCCTCTCGTGTGTTCACAATGTTTTTCTATAATTTGACCTACTGACCTACCTTTTGACACGACATGACCGAGATTCGAACATGACCGAGTTAAAGTCACGATGATCATTCTGAGCAGGTTTGATGATGATAGGACAAAAACTGTGGCCTCTAGTATGTTCACAATGTGTTTCTATGATTTGACCAACTGACCTACATTTTGACCTGACATGACTCATATTCGAACTTGACCGCGATATTGTCATTCTGAGCAAGTTTGATGACGATCGGATCAAAACAGTGGCCTCAGTGTGTTCACAAGGTTTTTCCCAGTGACCTACTTTTTGACTCGAAATGACCCATATTCGAACTTGACCGAGGTATTGTCACGATGATTGAGCTGAGCAAATTTGATGATGATTGGGCCAAAACTGTAGCCTCTAGTATGTTCACAAGAAAATTTTACGCACGGACGACGTACGACGGACGACCAAAAATACCAATTTATGACGTCACTAGACAAGTCACTAGAACGTCATTTTCTCGCATCAAAAACGTACGAAAAAGACATAAATGCATGTGTTTCAGTCGACAAATTTGGTGGCATTTCTTCTAACAATTGCGAAGGGGCACACTAGCACTGGTAAACCGCTTAGAGGATCTAAGCCTGTCCAAGAACCGCGGTGCGGGGCGGACCGTCCATGCTAATAAACCCTATTGGTTTCATTGGGCGACAGGGCTTGAGAAGTCATTTCATCTCAATGTCGGGTAAAAGTCCCACAAAATTGGAAGCAACGTCTCCAAAATGACCTTTACAGTGTTGACGGGGACGTTAAACCTCAAATCAAACAAACAAACAAACAAATCCTCATTATAGGACAATGGAAACTCATAGCTTGGCATAGCAAACAAACCAAAGAGCCAAAGTGCATAGACCAGTGTTCAGGTGGACACTGCCCAATGGCAGCCATGTATTATAACATGATATAATATAATTGTAACAATTATAAAGTCTCCCAAACAAACCCCATACCCAAATCATCACCTATGTGGACTGTATCTGAAATATTAGGTGTTTTATAACGTAGAGAGATCAGGGCATGGACCCATTGGAGCCCTGGTTGGTGTCACTAAATGCGTCTTATCAAAAGGAACAAAGACATATATTGTTTATCAGTGGGAATATGTATGGTTCCTGAGATGTAAGGCCTTTTAAGCAATGGAGGGAATCAGGCATGACAGATCCCAGAAAAGCCCAAGATTGTTGTCAATGAATAAGTCTTATCATAAGGACCATGAGTATATACGGTTAAACGGTGGGGATCTGAATGGTTTCTGAGATATGAGGCACTTTTATGAAGTGGCAGGGAGAGAAATGGCCCTTGTGATCCCCAAAGACGCGGTGACTGAATGTGTCTAATAACAATGAGCAAGAATATATATGATTATAGGATGGGGATTTGAATGGTTTCTGAGATATATGGCCTATTATGAAGTTGAGTCTTATCATAAGGAACAAGAATAAATATGGTTATGGGGTGGGGATCTGAACGGTTTCTGAGATATATGGATTTTAATGAAGTAAAGGGGTGGGGCATGGCCTGTGGCACCCCGGGGGGGGGACCTGCATGCTGGTGTCACTGATTGCGTCTTATCATAAGGAACAAGAATATATATGGTTTAGGTGGGGATCTGAACGGTTTCTGAGATATATGGATTTTAATGAAGTAAAGGGGTGGGGCATGGCCTGTGGACCCCGGGGGGACCTGCATGCTGGTGTCATTGATTGGGTGTTATCATAAGGAAAAAGAATTTATATGGTTTAGGGGTGGGGCTCTGAACAGTTTCTCAGATATATGGTCTTTTGTGAAGTCAAGGGGTGGAGCATGGCCCGGGCGCACACTGGGTGACCCCTAAGTTGGTGCCACTGAATGTGTCTTATCATAATGAACAAGAATGTATATGGTTTAGGGGTGGGTATCTGTAAGGTTTCTGGAATATTTGGCATTTTACGAAGAGGAGGGGGTTGGGCATGGTCCGGGCACATCCCAGGGGACCCCAAATTTGGTGTCACTGAATGCAACTTATCATAAGGAATGAGAGTATATATGGTTTAGGGGTGGGGATCTCAATGGTTTCTGAGATAAATGGCATTTTATAAAGTGGAAGGGGTGGGGCATGTGCCCGGCACATCCCGGGGGCCCACAGGTTGGTGTCACTTAATGTGTCTTATCATAAGGAACAAGAATATATATGGTTTAGGGGTGGGGATCTGAATGGTTTCTGAGATAAATGGCCTTTTATGAAGTGGAGGGGTCAGGGCATATCCCCGGCATATCCCGGGGGACCCCCAAGTTGGTGTCACTTAATGCATCTTATCATAAGGAACAAGAATATATATTGTTTAGGGGTGGGGATCTGTATGGTTTCTGAGATATATGGATTTTAATGAAGTAAAGGGGTGGGGCATGGCCCATGGCACCCAGGGTGGACCTGCATGCTGGTGTCACTGATTGCGTCTTATTATAGGAACAAGAATATATATGGTTTAGGGGTGGGGCTCTGAACAGTTTCTCAGATATATGGTCTTTTGTGAAGTCAAGGGGTGAAGCATGGCCCGGGAACACCCTGGGTGACCCCTAGGTTGGTGTCAATGAATGTGTCTTATCATAAGGAACAAGAAAATATATGGTTTAGGGCAGGGGATCTGTAAGGTTTCTGGAATATTTGGCCTTTTATGAAGTTGAGGGGGGTTGGGAATGGTTCCGGCACATCCGGGGGGACCCCCAGGTTGGTGTCACTTAATGTGTCTTATCATAAGGAACAATAATATATATAGTTTAGGGGTGGGGATCTGTATGGTTTCTGAGATAAATGGCATTTTATGAAGTGGAGGGGGTGGGGCATGTCCCCGGCGCATCCCGGGGGACCCCCAGGTTGGTGTCACTTAATGCATCTTAGCATAAGGAACAAGAATATATATAGTTTAGGGGTGGGGATCTGAATGGTTTCTAAGATAAATGTCATTTTATGGAAAAGAGGGGGCAGGGCATGTCCCCGGCACATCCCGGGGGACCCCCAGGTTGGTGCCACTCAATGCATCTTATCATAAGGAACAAGAATATATATGGTTTAGGGGTTGGGATCTTTAAGGTTTCTGAGATATAAGGCATTTTATGAAGTGGAGGGGGCAGGGCATGGCCCCGGCACAACCTAGGGGACCCCCAGGTGGACATAAAAGCATATTGCTGAGAGAAGTTTACACAAGGAACATGTTTATGTAAGTTTTGTAAAAATATCTGCAATGACTTGGCAGTAAATGCCATTTTTTCAGTTTTCCCCATTATAAGTCAATGGAAACTCTAAGTTGCCATAGCAACAAAACTAAACCGCCAAATTTCATAAAAAACACAAAACCTATAAAGGCAAATATGGTGAATATTTTCGTAAAGTCTCAGCCTCCTAGAGCATATGGTTTCTGTGGAGATGATTTTTTAAATAATTTTTTGTCTATTTTTTGCATTTTTGTTTCCATGGTAACCAATAAAAATGAGCAGAAGGCCTAAAATCATACGGCAGATAGTAGATTACCTATGGAACATTTCTATGAAAGTTTTGTCAAAATATCTGCAGAGGCTTGGTACTAAATGCCATTTTTCTATTTTCCTCATTATAAGTCTATGGAAACTCTAAGTTGCCATAGCAACAAAACTAAAAGGCCAAATTTCATAAAAAACACAAAACCTATAAAGGCAAATATGGTGAATATTTTCATAAAGTCTCAGCCTCCTAGAGCGTACGGTTTCTGAGGAGATGATTTTTTAAGTAATTTTTTGTCTATTTTTTGCATTTTGGTTTCCATGGTAACCAATAAAAATGAGCAGAAGGCCTAAAATCATACGGAAGATAGTAGATTACCTATGGAACATTTCTATGAAAGTTTTGTCAAAATATCTGCAGAGGCTTGGTACTAAATGCCATTTTTCTATTTTCCTCATTATAAGTCTATGGAAACTCTAAGTTGCCATAGCAACCAAACTAATGAACAGATTTTCATTAAAAACACAAACTTTCCATCCCCCTGCCCAAGGATGCTACAGATGAAATTTGGGCTGAATCGGCCCAATGGCTTTAGAGGAGATGTCGTTTGAAAATGTTGACGAAGACGACGCAGACGCAGACGCAGACGACACAGACGACGCAGACGACGACGGACAACTGCCTATCCTATAAGCTCCCCCGGAGCCTTCGGCTCTGGTGAGCTAAAACTGTCCACAAACATATATTCAACAATTATAAAGACAATGATATTATAACCTGTTTACAGTCTGGATTTGTCTCAGGCGATTCGATTGTTAACCAGTTGGTAGATATTTACAACACCTTTTGTAAAGCTCTAGACGATGGCATTGAGGTCAGAGCAATCTTTTGCGATAGAAGTAAAGCTTTTGATCGAGTTTGGCATAAGGGACTATTATTAAAATTAAAGAGAGCAGGTATTAATGGATTATTACTTGACTGGTTGACTGACTACTGACTATCTATCTAACAGGCAACAAAGCGTAGTTATACCTGGAGGATCTTCAGAATGGAAATATATCAAAGCCGGAGTACCACAGGGTTCTATTTTAGGTCCACTTTTTTGTTTTATATATAAATGTTGTTGTTCAAGACATATAGTCATGTGTAAGACTTTTTGCAGATGACATAATTGTCGACAACCCCATAAAAGTTGCAATGTTACTTAATTCAGATTTAGAAACTATCCATAAATGAGCTGAAGCGTGGTTGGTAAAATTCATTGGGTCGAAATCTGAATCGCTTTTAATTTCAAGAAAAATAACAGAAATAGACACCCTCCATTAGTTATGAATAATGAGGTCATAAACGAATTATCACATCATAAGCATTTGAGAATCTTTTTATCAAACGACGGTACCTGGCACGACATATTAATTATATAACCTCCAAAGCGTGGCAAAGAGTATATATCATGCGAAAATTTTACTGGATAGGGAATCATTGAATATTGCTTATACTTCTCTTATTCAACCTGTTTTAGACTATGCAGATATTGTCTGGGATAACTGTACGCATTACGAAATAAATTCAATTGAAAAGTTACAGATAGAAGCTGCAGGCTTGTCACTTGTGCTACTATGCTAGTTTCAGTTGAACTGCTGTATCAAGAAACTAGTTGGGAGCCACTATACAAACGAAGATATAAACATAAAATGTTTCAATTTTATAAAATGCATAGCGTTTTGTCCCCGACTTATTTAACAACACTTGTTCCACCGACAGTCGAAAACACATCCGCGTATAACTAACGTGGATCACAAAATTGTAGACATTTGCTTACAAGAACAGAGCTATATTATAAATCGTTTTTACCATCTTGTATACGGGAATGGAATGAACTTCCTCTCGATTTCAGAAATTCTACCCCATTAGAAAGTTTCAAACATAAGTTAAATGCAGATAACACCGAGTGCCTAAATATTACAGTACATGAAATAGGACTTTGCAAATGTACCATACTAGATTAAGGCCTAAATGTAGCTCCTTAAACCAACACTTATTTTCAAAGAATTTGATTGAGAATCCCTTATGTAAATGCGGAATAGTTGAAACGACTAAATATTCTCTATTAGAGTGTCCAAGATTTATTCAAGCCAGAACTTCCATGATAGCTACACTTTCGACATTCTTTACTCCGAACCTAAATGTCTTATTGTACGCAGATGATAAGTTAGACTTTCGTCAGGATAAATTAATTTTACTTGCAGTACAGCATTACATATCTGAAAGTAAACGTTTTACTTCTCTCTCTCTCTCTCTCTCTCTCTCTCTCTCTCTCTCTCTCTCTCTCTCTCTCTCTGAATCGTTCATGTGTTGTATTGTTCACGGCATGCTGTAATTTTGCCGTATTGTTTACATATTTTGTCTGTATAAATGTTATGCATTAGCATGTACTCAGGTGGATATTTGTATAGCATATATGCATTTTGTATACCTTATCATAATCTATTTCACCACTTTATAATATTTGCAATTCAAACATCAGGGAAACGGATTTGAATAAGTCTTTTGACTTTTTTTTTCCGAATCCCAATTTGTAAACTCTGTTTTGTAATATGGTACCTATATATGTACAATTGTATTATGAGTTTATGAAATAAAATATTTTTAAACTAACAGTATAGGTGTCTGAGCCCGTCCAGGAAAATGTGATTAAGTAATTTACTCCCTTGATATCACCCAAATAGTGTTGACAGGCATTTTAAAATTTAACCCACATCTCCCATCAGAGACAAGCAAAACATCTGTATAACCCTTGGATTATTTTTCAGTTTTTTTTTTCTTTTACGTTTCAATCCATTCTAAGTCGTTTTACTCTGCTGGTGACGCCTTAGCTCTAAACAATTTGTGTTGTATATGAATATGGTCGCTTCGTATGATTAAATCCTATGGCTAAAATGAAAGGGACTGAAAGATTCCCGAATGATGCTGGGCTTAAAAATGAGAGACCTCCTTACTTCAGCGCTAGCCCAGCAATTATAATAGAGGTATATATATATATGCTTATGAAAAGAAATGTCAGAGACCCAGACTGACAACACATTCCTAATTATAATAGAGGTATATATATATATGCTAATGAAAAGAAATGTCAGAGACCCAGACTGACAACACATTCCTAATTTTAAAGCTTTATTAGTTCGAGTGCCTACTGCTCTCCTTTGATCCTGTGATTAACTATTGATCCTACATGTCAATAAACCAGGTGACACAGCTGTGATATATACATCTATAATAGTGTGCACTACACCATATTTGTCACTGTAATGGACCCCGATTTCATAGACAGAAAAAATAGAGGAATTCGTGGACAAAAAATGGAATTTATATGTCTATTCAAAATGGAAGTGGTCCGTTACAAATACTGACTTTTGTCTTTATGTTTTCATTTCAAGATTAAGAAACTTTGAACAGGGTAGTATTTTGAAAAAAATCTATCAAAAGTGGATGGTGTAAAAACATGCTTTATAAAACACTTTTTCTTAACAACCAATTTATTATTTACATATGTTACAGTACCTTCTTTTTGTATAATTGTCTAGTCCTTATTTATTTACGATTCGTTGTATACACTGTTTCCTGATTTGGGACTTAACTATAATGTTATTAATATTTTAATTACTGTATCCTTGTCTGTATTGAATAATGGAGTGATCAAGATATATTCAAAGAAGTGATAGACGCATGTCAATAAAGCCATGAACATTATACCTGATTAAGGATAACATGCCCATGTGAGAAAATGCTTTTTTTTTAATTTTCGAAAAGTGATGATATAATTCTTTATTCTGCCATAGAGCTTATTTGGCAAATCAACTCATTAATTTAACAAACATACGGAACAGTACATAGCTGGGGGATCTCATCAGACCCGCCTGACCGTGTGTTTCTAACGAGTACCCATAATGTGTGTATTTGAGCACAAATAATCCCATTTTCTCTATTTAAAGTTTGATTAACGATTGTGATATTATAACAGGCTTTTTAATATACGCTTACAATAGAAGCGTGGGTTTTCTTTGAATGGGGTTTTATACGTCCCAGTCAACACTATATAAGTCATTTCGAAAACTGCTGCCAATTGTGTTGGACTTCTACTCAAAATTGAGATGAAATGACATCTCAAGCCCTGTTGTCCGATGAAACCAAAAGAGTTTAAATGTTGGGATGTTCCGTCTCTGGGAGATTTAGACCCTCTAAGCAGTTTATCAACACTCATGTGCGGTCGGGTTCAGCACTGCGTGGAAGCATACTCGCAGCATCTATTTCTGCAAGTCCCGATGAGCGGATTAAAATAAATAAGTTAAAAATATAATAATAATAATAATAATAATAATAATAATAATAATAATAATAATAATAATAATAATAAAATATGTTCATTTTCGATATTGTCATACCTGAATATTTTAGTCAGTAGTCTAGTTAGCCATTGGAGCTAACACCAACACATTACGATAACACACCCGTACGACATAGTGCATTTTTCTCATCTCCAAAATGGCTTCTTTTCTGATGAAAATCCGTGATATTTTTCTTAAAAATACTGCAAACATAGGTCGTGGGTGCTCGTTAGAACCGCCTCGTTGAGGCGGTTCTAACGAGTACCCACAACCTATGTATTGGAGTAAAAATAAGAAAAATAATGTATACCCCCATACACCCCAGTTTTCTCTATATAAAGTGGGGTATAGGGGGGTCTCCATTTCACGGAATTGTTCACGTGATGAGAAGCGTGGAAACTAAGTGATTAGTGTTCTTGCTACTGGTACTATAGGTCCTGCGGTGGGTTCAATCCCTGGCAGCAACTATATAATTTCGGGGTCCAAACATCTTCCAGTGACATAATTTGGATGGGCGAATGCCCTAAAGTGCGGCGCCCTTCGGAACAGAACGTTCAGTAGAGCCCGAACCCATCCCCTCAGCGCCTATGCGTGGAGCCATACCATGGGTAGGTTGAAGATACCTACCGTAATTACATGAATATGATCAACAGCAGTATAAGTTAGAAAGATAGCTCAGTGGTTAGTGCACTTGCCTATGATGCTAGAAGTCCCGGGTTCGATCCCCGGCGGTGGTGATAACTTCGGTGTCTGTACACGCTCCATAAGCGTCATTTGCAGGGATGAATGTCATAAAGTGTGCCGTCCTTTGGATTGGGACGTTAACGGGAGGCCCTATGTGCAGGGAGAGCAATCCCATGTGCATGTTAATGAACGCTACCATAATTACATGATTAGTGTGTAGGTTTTCATCCTGTAAAACCGGAGTGTATATAATATACACAATCTGTGTCCCGTCCTGGGGTTAAGGCGAAATTGGAAGAAACAAAAAGAGAAATTGGGAGAAAGAATATTGCATGTGAAAAACAAAAATCATTTTCAACATCTTTCGATATTTTCATACCTGAATATTAGTTAGTAGCCATTGGAGCTAATGTGTCCTAAGCTAAGGATATAATCAAATTTTGTAAATTTTTCACAAAATATTTCATATGTACCTCAGCACTCCACGAATCATACAGTTACCTAGATATAGCCTAAGGGAAGATCATAAAGTATTGCAGAGGAGCTATCTGGCCTATTCCAATTATATTTACATAAATATAATAATAATAATAATAATAATGATAATTATAATATATAATAATAATAACAATAATTATAATAGTTCTTCTGTCATTACTGACAATGACCAATCTTAATCATATTTGAGAAGTAATACTATTTCTGTGTTCTAAGATGGCTGATGAGACCGATTCTAGCTCTGAACTGTGCGAATAGTGCAACAGAGGCTAGAGGAAGACAGCACTGTTGGTGATGCATTAGCTATGGCTTTGCGCTGTGCACGTTTCTGCTCAGCTTCACTGATTCTTTTTGCCTCATATTCATTGGCACCCCTTTTGGTGAGACCTCGACGCTTTACTCTGTCCTGTGCAATTTGTTCCCACGACTCCGTTGGAATGTTGAAGTCCCTGAGGAACATCACGAAAACACACCTATATGGTTCTGACCCCCTTGAACCCCACTTTTATATGGTAAAACTGGGGTTTATAGAGGTAAACTTTATTTTCATATTTCTGCTCTAAAATATGGACTGTGGGTACTCGTTAAAACCGCCTCGATGAGGCGTTTCTAACCTGTACCCACAATCTATATTTTGAGCAGAAATAACAAAAATAACACAATTTTTCACCTCAAAATTTTCTCTTTTTCGGCGGAAAAATTTACCATGTATTTGTATAGGCGTGTTTTCGTAATGAGGCTTTGAGGGTGTCCTTCTAGTGCTTCTTCTGACAGCATTGGGAGCGTTTGCCCAGTTCTAGTTCTCCATAAAGAATTCTCTTTGGCAAACGTTCCTTAGGAATTCTGGAAACATGGCCTGTCTACCTTAACTGTGCTAATTTCAGAAGAGTATGTACACTTCGCATACCTGCCCTGTTCAGGACTTCCGTGTCTGGAATCCTGTCTTGCTACTTAATCTTTAAGACAGCTAGTATGGAAGTGATTCAGTCTTTTGGCGTGTCGTTGGTTAACTGTCCATGTTCCACATGCATACAATAGTGTGGGCAGCACCACAGCCCTGTAGACTTTCAATTTTGTGTCAAGTCTGATTCAACTTCGATCCCAGACACTACCACGTAGTCGGCCAAATGCTGCACTAGCTTTGGTAATCCTGGCATTGACGTCATTATCAATGTAAAGATCATGGTGAAGTATGGATATTAACATAAGGCATACCTGTCTATAACCCCATTATCTGAATTTCTTCAGTCCATGATTTATTGGCGATGTGACCAGAAGAAGTTTATTGTCCTTATTGAGAATACAAGTATTAGCTTTCACAAAAAGCTTGAATTTACGCTCACCTGGACTTGAAAGTAAAATGAAAAAACATATCAAGTATATGTCGTAATAATTTGTCATTTTATATGTACGTGTATAACAGTCACAACTAAGGATTTCCAAATGTTCTCTCCAATGGGACATACATCACGAAAACACGCCTATATAATTTTGTCCCCCTTGAACCCCACTTTTATATAGTAAAACTGGGGTTTGCAGGTGTAAACCTTATTTTTCTTATTTCTGCTCTAAAATATAGATTTTGTGTTCTCGTTAGAACCGCCTCATCGAGGCAGTTCTTACGAGTACCCACAATCTGCTCTAAAATATAGATTGTGGGTACTCGTTAGAACCGCCTCATCGAGGCGGTTCTAACGGGTACCCACAATCTATATATAAGAGCTGAAATAAGAAAAATATCGTAATTTTTCATCTTAAAATCTTCATTGTTTGTTCGGCGATATTCGGCGATAAAGGTGGCAATGTATTTGTATAGGCGTCTTTTCGTAATGAAAACAATATTACAGATTACAACTACTTGTATAGTCTTTCAAAACGCAGTGAAACGTGACTGCACTTTTAATTTTGGACTCGTCCGTGTTTCAGGTAAGTCGCCTGTTGGGGGTATTTTCTACACTGGGCGATAGTTACCATCATATTCTTAATCTCACGTTTAATGTAGCCAGATTGACGGCTAGTCGAGACAGTTTAGTAAAACAACTGCCATCTTGCAGATCTTGGTTCGAATCTTGAGGAGTTTTTTTTTTTCCTTTTTTTATTGTTATTTTTACATTTCCTGAACATTTTTTCGTGCCTATAAACTGGATCACACGAGATTTTATTTGTTTGCTAGATTTGAGGTTAATTGTCCCCGTCAATTTTGGAGAAGTTGCTTTCAGTTTTGTGGGGTTTTTACCCGACATTGAGATGGAATGACATCTCAAACCCTGCCCCCGGTTTTATAGGTTTATAAGCATGGGCGGTCCAACTCGCACCACTTTGCCTGGGCAGGCTCGGAATTACAAAGCGGTTTACCATTGCTCATGTGCCGTCAGTTTCAGCTCCGTTTGGAAGAATCGTGCAGCCCGATCTATTTCGCCAAGTCCCGATGGGCGGGGCCATCATACAAGATGTATATCCATTTTATTGAAAAAGATGGAACGAGCACAACGAATGCTTGCAACTCGGATTCCAGAAGTATTATCAAAATTGTTACAATGAGTGAACGTACGTTCATAGCCGTCAGTGAAGCCAAAATGCGCCGTTGAAATGTATCTGAAAGAGTTTCTTTTGTTTGTAATGGAGTTTTACGGCCCAGGCAACACTATTTAGGTCATTTTTTGAGACGGACAGTTTACTTACCCACACTTTTCTTGGGTAAGCGGTTAACCAGTATTGTGCACATTTTTTGCCAGAAACTGACAACTGCCCTTCTTGAAGCAGCGGAAAGGAGGGAATGGCCATGGAAAAGATTTCATGATCAATTTCCAGGAAAGACTATTGCCGACACCGGCAGGTATCCTGATAACCAGTCAGACACGCATCCGACTGAACTACCGAGGCCGGCATCTAAAGATTTACAATTACATAAAATATAATTGGTGAAAATAAAACAAAGGAAACAAAATATAAAGAATGTAAAACAAAAAATAACTTAAAACATAAAAAGATAAAATTAAAATGAAAAATTAAATAGAAATATAAAAAATGTGCCGCTGAGACTCGAACCCTCGTCTAAAAGATTTTAAGTGTGGCACGCAGTACATCACATTAACCACTCGGCCATGACTTCTAGGTAAAGGCAATATCAAAACATTGATTATCATTTTTAAAATCCTGAGAAAAAAGGTATCCGAAACCTGCTTCCCCTAAAAATGGAATAGACGTGTCACGCTTAAACTTTGAACTCTCAAAGGTCGTTGATAAACTATACTGCATGCCTACTCACGGTTTCATTCATTTCGCTTTCTAGGTTAACCTTTTCATTTCGCGTTTTGGGTTAACCCTTTCATTTCGCTTTCTAGGTTAACCTTCTTATGCATAAAAACACCTAACAAAAACATGAAAAAATATAGATGTGCTGTATTATGAGGGCAAAGTAAACAGCATGTTATACACGATAATATGCTAATTTTGTAAGCGTGAGAGCACTCATGCATGCACATGTGATAAACTTAAGGCAGCGTTCCGGTAATTACCGGGTTTGACTAATTGTGACAATTAACTACGATGACCAGTCAACAGGAAATCATTCAACCCGTCGTGACATTTTCTTAAATGCTTCCGAAGCCAAAACCGTAATTAGATAATCTACGCCCGTGGGCGTAGACAATAAAATTATTATATTCTGTTCTCTTGTAGAACTCGGCGTACACTACAACTGATGCAAACACCGAATCGAGAAACCCAAGAAATGTGAATCTATGAAAATATCTTGTTTAAACTTTGTCTTTATAAGCAGTGCGATATGATGCTTTATAGACAAACAACAACGGCATCTTGTTCGTCTTCAAGCCGGAAGCAACCTCATCCAAATGCAGTTTCCGGCCAAGTTTCCCGTGTCACGGCATTAGTTATTGTAACGAAAACACACACACACACACACACATACGAGCCAGTGCGCGACAAAACCAACAATAAGACAAGCGCGTCCATTGAAGACTCAGATCAGCCTGCGCATCCATATAGTCTAACCAGAAACTTCTCTTGCTGCATGAATGAGCATCGGGTCCTTAGCTATCCTTAGAGCGCAAAACGAAAACTCTGATCAGGATGCGCAGGCTGATCTGAGTCTTCGTTGGGCGCACATGTCTTATTGTAGGTTTTGCCGCGCGCTGGCTCAATTATTCATTCTTTCTTTCTTTCTACTTGTACTGCGATCGTTCACATGTGACCATTACTCGCAGGTGTACATTACATACACTCCAGGTTGCAGGGTTGAAAGCCTACACAGTAATCATGTAATTACGGTAGGGGTCTTTAACCTGAACAGGAGATGACTCTTCCTGCACAGGGGCCTCCAGTTAACGTCCCGATCCGAAAGACGGTGCACTCTTTGGCATTCATCCCTGCAAATGATGCCAATGGAGCGTGTTCGGACACCGAAATAATCAACGCCTCCGGGGATCGAACCCGGGACCTCTAGCATCAGAGGCAAGTGCACTAACAATTAGCTATCACGCTCCTCTATTCAAATAAAAAAAAATGAAAATTTTCATATGAAAAATTCTGATTCTACATTTTGTTTTTCTGTTGAAAGCACTTCCCGCAGACAAAGGTCGCTAGGGCAACGTCAAATCAACGTCGGCGCAACGTAGATGTGACGTTTCATAAAAGTCAGGACGTAGTGCCGACGTTGATATGATGTCACAATTACGTCATGTGCCTACTGGGCTGATTGTGGGTACTCATTAGGAATGCCGACACAAGGTGGTTCTAACAAGTGCCCATGATCTATGTTTTGAGCAGAAATAAGGAAAATAATAAAATATAAAGAAAATATATTTAACATCGCATAATTATCTGAAACAAATGACATTAAGCCCTGTAGAGCTTTCATCGAGACAAATCAAAATTTGAAACATGAAATTATGTATCAACTGATACTAAATACCAGTAATATGAGGCAATTACATATTTCAATGAATTGCTAAGTATGCAAGTTTTAAGTAAACAACTTTTCAACTCATTTGAGTACAAGTGACTGAACAAGTCCAGAACAATGTGGGGCTTAAAGGGAGACAGTCCCCTTACTTAAGAGCCCAGCAACCATCAAAGAGGAATCATCATATAGGTATAAATTTCAAGCGACTCATTTCGAAAACATGCCTATACCAATACATTGTAACCTTTATAGCCGGAAAAATAAAAAAATTAAGATGAAACATTGTGATATTTTCTTATTTCTGCGCAAAGCATAGATTGTGGGTACTCGTTAGAACCGCCTCATTGAGGCGGTTCTAACGTGTACCCACAATCTATATTTTAGAGCAGAAATTAGGAAAATAAGGGTTATCCCTGTAAACCCCAGTTTTACTATATAAAAGTGGGGTTCAAGGGGGTCAAAATAATATATGCGTGTTTTCGTGATGCATCTCTTTGCGAATGATTCATACGAAATACTGGGACAGATTTTATCTGTAAAGCCGGTCTCTATACCGCAGTCTGATGTACGTCTGACTGGTGATCAGCAGGAGACTGCAGGTTCGATACCTGCCGGGGTCGGCAACATTCTTTCGTGGAGATCGATTAGGAAATCTTTTCTACGGTACTTCTGTCCCTTCCGCTGATTCAAGAAGGGCAGTTTTCAGTTTCTGACGAAAGAATGTGCACTCTACTTGTTAACCGCTTTCTTAAATAAGCCTGCCCAGGACAAGTGTGGTTAGGTAAACTGGCCGACTAAAATGACCTAAATATTGTTGAATGGGCCGTTAAAATCCAATACAAAAAAAAAAATTCTCTGTAAATTGACGAGATTCAGAATGCTATCTGCTTACAATTTGAATTGACACTCTGCCATCAGTATGATTTCTCCAGTAAATAAGACTGAAACGTTAACCCAATCACGGTTGGCAACTTTGCTTCCCTCTTTAATTGCACGCCGGTGGGTCAGGCCTCAGATTCTATGACGGCTCCAACGTAAAGGCTTATTGAGAATTAGAGAGATCTAATTCAAGGTAATGTTGGTTGGTGCCTGATGCTCTGTCTCTGGTCGGGCCCATCGGAGTCTAACTGTTGGTTTTCTTTTGCTCCAGCATTTCAGGGGTTTCTTGCTGTCGAGTCCTCACCGTCGTCTCACCTCTGTGGTTCTTTGATTTTTGTGTTCACGGAGATGTTGCACTGATGAGTTAGGAGGCCTTCATGCGGACTGAACAAATTATTTGTCTAAATCGCAACGGAAGTAAGGGCGAGGATTGTGGCCACGTAAAATCGATTTAAGCCACCCAATGGAAATCATTCCACTGACCGTTCCAAGGCGGGTTCTTCTGTGGCGGTTTATTTATGGTGTTGTTTGTTACTTACTGTGTGTATCACTTGTGTCTTTTTATTTTGGATGGCCATATGGCCATTTTGTGGGAAAGTAACTGTCCTTATGGCCTTCCTTTGTTTAGGTTTCCATTATGGTCTGGTCGATTAATGTTTGTGTTTCTTTCCCTTTGGTGTCTTTGATGGGTGGAGTAAGTTAATTGTATCGATTCCTGATCTTTGTTTTACTTTTTACTTCTACTTAAAGAACTGTGTAAGGATTTAGCTGATTTCAATACATGTGGATTAATCTGAATTAAGCCTTGTCACTAGTTGTGCACTTTGAACATAACATGCAATGTCGTTTTTTTTTGTATCTACCCAGGACTAAGGAATCAATATAAGTTGCCTTGATAAAATGTTTCAGTAGCAGCACAACGTAATATTTCATCATTCTGTATTGTTCTCACCAGCAGATTGTGGATACATTGTGTTTGTAAGAAATACCCCGGTATATAAATGTATGTGGTCGCTCCATGACAAATTTCTGATCGAAACCGAAAAATCCTTCATTGTGAAAAGTTGGAGACCCTGAGTTAAAAACATGGAGTCTAATCCGGCATCCGACAAAACATAGAAAGACATCCGGTCTTGAAGAAATAGATGGGCTGCACGATGCTTTCACGCAGATCTGAAACTGACAGCACACGAGTACTGGTAAACCATTAAGAGGATCTTAGCCTGTCCAGGCAAAGCGGTGAGAGTCAGACCGTCCATGCTTATAAACCCTTTTGGTTTCATTGGGCAACAGGGCTAGAGATGTCATTTCATCTCTATGTCTGGTAAGAGTCACACTAAATTCTAATGCACTTACGTATGTAACGCGACGTCTGATTGGATAACGTCAAAAATTTGCGACAGTATATTCTGCGATATACTGTCGGAAACCCGACGTCATCACGTAACGTCGCTTTTCATTGGCTGACATTTGGTTTTACGCAGTTCACAACGCCTGCCGCTTTGTGCAAAATAGTACAATTTTTAACAAAACAACCGAATAAGTGCATTAGAATGGGGATAACTGTGTTGAAAATTGTCATTTGGGGAGGTAAATCGGTGGTTTTACGGTCGCAAAGTAGAAGTAAAACAAAGATCAGGAATTGATACAATTAACTTACTCCACCCATAAAAGACACCAAAGGGAAAGAAATACAAACATTAAGCGACCAGACAATAATGGAAACCTAAACAAAGGAAGGCCATAAGGACAGTTACTTTCCCACAAAATGGCCACATGGCCTTCCAAAATTAAAAGACACAAGTGATACACACAGTAAGTAACAAACAACAACATAATTCCATTTTACGGCTCCGCTAACGCGTCGCCGTAAAACGAAATTTCCGACCGTAAAACCACCGATTTACCTCCCCAAATGACAATTTTCAGTACAGTTATCCCCTAATTGGAAGCAAGATCTCCAAACTGACCGACAGTGTTGACGAGGATGTTGAATCACAAATCACACAAATATAAAAACCCTAACAGGAAACTCAAAAGCGTCTGTATGAATTACTGCATACTTTCATGGCTTCCAATCTTTTTTTTCCAAAAGAAAACGTGTCTTATACAGTATATTTACGATATTAAGACCACTTCCTAGGCTCCTTTAAAGTAGCCTAATTAGCGCTCCTAACAAGATATTGTGCTGTGTAAAGATTATGATATATATTTGATCGATTCTGGTTATTTTGAAAATGGAAAACAACTGAAAGCCAGCACTAGATGGATTATGCAGCCTTGAAGAATTTTCCATAAAATCCTAAAAATTCGGACACCTTTAGGACTTGCTTTAATTCTTCTACAATTATAACAAATTAGCTTTCACGATCCAGCAAGATATTAAAAAAGTGTAGACAGAATAGCAAACAGTGTAGACCCTGAACCAGACTATAGTACCAGTCTGATCTGGGTCTGTACTGTTTGCTTAGGCCTGTCTGTCCCAATACTTAGGATCATAAAGGTATTGAATGTTTAAAGAAACTCAGTACAATTGAGCTTGGTGAAATCTGTTCCCTTATGTTTATGTATGTTTGATGGGCATTACCAGTTATGGAATTATTGTTATGATATTGGGGAGTATAAAAATTGTCCAGATCTGTGGTGTCAAAGGACGCAAGGTTGAAGGCACCTTTGATATCCCCATGAGGAACAATTTGCTGACAACTATTTCATAATGCTATCATTATACACCACCAACTCTTTATAACATGGGCCCCGTCAAGCGATTTTGGTACTTATCCGCGCAGTCTCGCCAGAAACTTCGCTGCTCGCTCATACAAGCAGTGAATCAAGAGGAACCTTCAGACAGAAAGCCATATCCCTGGAACCTCTGAATGGCTGGGCATGCGCAGTTAAAATTTGTCATGACGGAATGCTCGAAGACACAAATTCGCTTGGCGGGGCTCACATGTGTCATTATAGCATGGTCTGGAAGTTACTGGTGTAAAGATAGACTTTACTTCATGAGGACTGAATACATTATTGTCTTAATCGCGACGGAAGTAAGGGCGAGGATTGTGGCCACGTAAAATCGATTTAAGCTCCCAGTGGAATTCGTTTCGCTGACCTTCCAAGGCGGTTCTTCTGTCGCTGTTTATTTTTGTTATGGTTTGTCTTTGGGTGTTTGTGTCGCTTTTATTATTTTATTTTGGATAGCCTTTTGGCAATTTTGTGGGAAAGTAACTGTCCTTTTGGCTTTCCGCTGTTGGTGTTTCGGTTTGGGTCTGTTGCTTCATGTTTTGTATTTCTTTCCCTTTGGTGTCTCTGATTGGAGCTGTGGGCTAATTGTATCGATTACTGATCATTGCGTCCACTCCTATTTTGCAAATGTATAAATTAAATTGAAAAATGATTCTGAATTTTAATTTTTCTACATAACCAGTGCTTCAGCTGAAGTGCACGACCCGCCGGATGCTTTTAGCTTTATGAGTGTTACCATATATGGGTATGGCGGCCATTTTGGTCATGCGACCTGGACCTAAAACGGTTCCCCCAATAAATGCGCCTTATCGTAAGGAGCAAATATATATCTTATACTTTAGAACTGTATTCTGAATCGTTTGCAGGATAAAATGCATTCTCACTTTTCCAATACAAAAGCATATGTGTCAAAGTTTGACCTTGGCACAAAGAAGGTCAAGGTCAACCCAGGGTCACCATTTTAGCAATTTATGATTGGCCTACGTCCCAGATGCTATTTATCAAGTTTCGTGGAAATCTGACCAGTGGTTCTGGAGAAGACTTTTTTTGAAGGGTTTTTACCATATATGGCTTGGCGGCCAATATTGGTCATGTGACCTGGACCCCATGAGCAAATTTTGGTTTCCTCCATCCCATAGAGCCTCCATATGAAATTTGACTTCAATCGGCCCAGCGGTTTCCGAGGAGAAGCAGTTCGAAAATTTTCACATTTTTGCCTCGGCGAGGCTACACTAAATGGATTGTAATACTTCACAAGTTCATTGGTTAGATCTCATTGATATCTATCAGCATGCCAAAAACTGTTTAAATATTCCAAGCGGTTAAGTCACTATCACCAATTTTCACAAACGGGTCTGGACGGACAGACAGACAGACCATATATGGATAAGCGGCCATTTTGGTCATGTGACCCGGACCCCATGAGCAAATTTTTTGTTTCCCCCATCCCATAGAGGCTCCATATGAAATTTGACTTCAATCGGCCCAACGGTTTCCGAGGAGAAGCAGTTCGAAAATTTTCACATTTTTCTCCTCGGCGAGGCTATACTAAATGGAATGTAATATTTCGCAAGTTCATTGATTAGATCTCATTGATATCTATCAGTATGCCAAAAGTTTTTTAAATATTCCAAGCGGTTAAGTCACTATCACCAATTTTCACAAACGGGTTACTGACGGACAGACAGACTGACAGACTGAAAGAATGACAGAATGACGCGGTGATTTTAGGGCACTCTTAGAAAATCAACCGACTTCAGTCGGTCGCTTTCTGCGGGTCGTGCAATCTTTACAGTTTGTTTTGATTGTTAAGTAATGATGTGTCATCTCAATGTCTGGTAAAAGTCAGGGAAAACAAAGACAACATCTCCAACATTACTTATATAGTGTAAATGGGGATGTTAAAACTCCATTAAACAAACAAAATTATCTGATGATTTTAAGCTAAATGCTCTTAATTCTTGCCACAGATAACTTCATATAATATTTACAAGTATTTTTATTCAACAATTAAATTACGCACAATAAAAGCAGTCCCTGCATTTTAATTATAAGAGCACAGGGGCCTGGATATAATGTGAGCAAAATAAAAGTGAATGCAGCGATCAGGAATCGATACAATTAACCAACAGCTCCCATCAGAGACAACAAAGGGAACAAAAGAAACAAAAAAAACTTAATGGAAACATCAAAAATTGAAAACCAAAAGGACAGTTAATTTCCCACAAAATGGCCGCTTGGCTACCCAAAACAAAATAATATAAGCGGTACACACACTCAAAGAGAAACCATAACAAAAATAAACCACGACAGAAGAACCGCCTTTGAACGGTCCGTGATTAAAAAAGAATTCCACTGCGGGGCTTAAATCGATTGTCTGTGAAATTTACACCCCAGCAAACCCCACTTCATAAAGAGAAACTGGGAGGGTAATCATAAAATCTCAATTTTGCCCTGCATACATATGGGTGTTGGTACTCCTTAGATCCACAGCAACGGTCCTAACAAGTACCTTCAACTCATGTTTCAAGCATTAATAAGAATGATAAATCGCAATTTTCATTGGGAAATTATGACAAGCTATGCAAAAATGCATTACATGTATTTCACACAATAGTGTTATCGTAATGAGAAAATATACTTTATGCAAACCAAAGAATCATTATAAACATGCTACAAAATCATTTACCCGCTAAAGGGCTTGTTTGGAGTTTCATGTCCCAGCTAACACTATTTAGGTCATAATGAGCTGGTCAGCATATCTAACCACACTTTCTCCAATGCTGATACATAAGCCGTTAACTAGTACAGTGCATATTCTTTTGCCAGGATTTGACAATTACTGCCCTTTTCGGATCAGGGAAAGGGAGCAAATGACTAAAGGAACGCTTTTTAAAATCTTACAAAAGGATGTTGCTGACCCAGTGAAACGGTCAGTTTCTTCCCCCGGCCCGGTTCTTTCCCGGGGAAGAACTGGGCCGGCCCGTTTCTTTCCTGGGGGAAGAAACTGACCACACAGTCAGTTTCTTCCCCGAAGGAAGAAACTGACTAGTCAGTGTTTTCCCCACCCAGTCAGTTTCCCCCCCCCCCTCCCTAATTTTTTTTAGAAACATTGTAAACGAGCTATTAATGCCTCACAATTTGTTCAAATGAAAAAAGAAACCATTCTGAATAAGTTTTGAGCCTTTATAGCATGAATGGCAAATTTTGCTAGATGCCCTACAATACATGGAGATTCAAATGAAATATGCATCCCTATTCCAGTATCTGTGATTAATTTTCTTGGCTTTCTAATACATAAATTGTTATTAAATTAATAGATATACTGAGCAACACATCTTTGGTGCTCAATTCTAAATAGAATCTGGAAAATGGGGGTGGGGAAGAACCGGGGAAGAAATGGGCCGGCCCAGTTTTTCCCCACCTAAGACATTTCTGTATACTATTAATTCTTGTTTGGTTCTTTTTTTTAAATTTAAAAGCAACAATTTGGCCAGAATAATAGAATTAAATCAATCACCCAGTGCATTAACAAGCAGGGGTAGAGAAGAATTGGCCTACCAAGTACTCTCCCATCTTTAAGTTTTTTTTTTAAATTTCATTTGTTGTCAATACATGCATTACTTTTGTTTGTGTTTTCAATTAAAGTATTTAATTTAACTGATGTGAAAATACTCATTCGGGCAGAAAAAAAAGATGACAGGTTAGAAACAAGAGGGTGGGGAAGAATTGGGCTGGTCCATTTCTTCCCCACCCAAGATGATATTTAAGTTTTTTTTTTTTTTTTTTTTTGTTATATTTGGTATTATCATTTATTCTTATAATACAAAAACGAGAATATTTACACCCCAAACAGGAAACAGAAGGGCAAAGGAAAAAAAAAAGTTTTGCAGCATTAGAAACATCTTGGGTGGGGAAGAACAGTTCTAATCCCCGCTTTCAACGCCCCCCCCCCCCCCCCCCACCACCACCACCGCCCACCAAGCTGTTTCCTTTTTGTCATTCATACAGCTGTATGTGTTAATTATTTGATTTCAAATATTAAATTCATAACATAAGACATTGTAGATTTTTCTGAAAAGCGAATATATAGCAGCCTTGGGGTTGGGAAGAACTGGGCCGGCCCAGTTCATAGGATAAAAGTCATTGGGTAGACATCATGGGGAGCATTAGCAGTCGGGGGTTGGGGAAGAACTAGCCTGGCCCATTTCTTCCCTTACCCAAATGAGTGTTATAAAGTGAAGTCAGTTATGATGTAGAAGGTGTCTGCAGTAGGGAAGAAGTGGGCAAGTCCATTTTTTTCCAATCCCTGCTGTTTGTAATATAGTTCTGTCAGTTAAGACGTTGAATGTGTGTGGGTGGGGAAGAACTTTGCCGGCCCATTTCTTCCCCAACCCATGTGAGTGGTACACAGTGTCTTCCCCAACCTGGTGACTGTTATACAGTTCAGTCAACTATGGCATTGAATGTGTGTGGGGTGGGGAAGAAATGGACCGGCCCATTTATTCCCTACCCCTGATGAGTGTTGTATACTTAAGTCATTAATGATGTTGAAGGTGTCTGTGGTGGGGAAGAACCGGGCCGGCCCGTTTCTTCCCCATCCCTGATGAGTGTTGTATAGTTATGTCATTTATGAAATTGAAGGTTTCTGGGCTGGGGAAGAACTGGGCCAGCCCTTTTCTTCCACCCTCACCCCATGGTGACTGTTATACAGTTAAGTCAATTATAATGGTGACTGTGTGGGGGTTGGGGAAGAACTGGGCCGGCCCATTTCTCCCCCACCCCTGACGAGTGTTATATACTTAAGTCAGTAATGATGTTGATGGTGACTGGGGTAGGGAAGAACTGTGCCGCCCCATTTCTTCCCCACCATTGGTGAGTGTTATACAGTTAAGTCAATTACGACGTTGAATGTGTGTGGGGTGGGCAAGAACTTGGTTGGCCCAATTTCTTCCCCACCCCTGATGAGTCTTATATATCAGTCGATTAGGGTGTAAAAAGTGTGTGGAATGCGGAAGAACTGGGCAGGCCCATATCTTCCCCACCTCTGGTGAGTGTTATACAGTTAAGTCAATTATGACGTTGAATGTGTGTGGGGTGGGGAAGAACTGGGCCGGCCCATTTCTTCACTACCCCTGGTGTTGGATAAACAGTTAAGTCAGTTTTTATGTTAAAAGTGTCCAGTGAGGGGAAGAGCTGGGCAGGCCCATTTCTTCCCCACCCCTGGTGATTGTTATACAGTTAAGTTAGATATGACGTTGAATGTGTGTGGGATGGGGAAGAACTGGGCCGGCCCATTTCTTCCCCACCCCTGGTGAGGGTTACACTGGTAAGTCAGTTCTGATGTTGAAAGTGTCCAGTGAGGGGAAGAGCTTGGCAGGCCCATTTCTACCCCATCACTGGTGATTGTTATGCAGTTAAGTCAATTATGACGTTGAATGTGTGTAGGGTGGGGAAGAACTGGGCCGGCCCATTTCTTCCCCACCCCTGGTGAGTGTTATATACAAAAGTCAATTTTGACGTTAAATGTGTGTGGGGTGCGGAAGAACTGGGCCGGCCCATTTTACCCCACCGCTGGTGAGTGTTATACAGTTAAGTCAATTATGACATTGACTGTTTTTGTGGTGGGGAAGAACTGGGCCGGCCAATTTCTTCCCCACCCCTGGTGATGGTTAAACAGTTAAGTGAGTTTTGTTGTTAAAAGTGTCCATATTATTCCTCACCCCTAAAGAGTGTTATATACATAAGACTGTTAGGGTGTTGAAGGTGTCTGGGTGGGCTGGCCCATTTCTTCCCCACCCCTGGCGAGGGTTACACAGTTGTGTCAGTTTTGATGCATTTACCTCTTATCCTGCAGAATATGACAACACCTACCTTTGCAAACAGTGCAGATCCAGATCAGAGGGCTCTACACTGCTTGTTATGCAGCTTGTGAGTTGAACATTGTATGAAGTAAGTTATTAAACCCTTTTTGTAAGCAGTTGGCTTTTGTACTTCCTGGGGTGGGGAAGAAACGGGCTGGTCCATTTCTTCCCCACCCAAGACACCTTCAACATCCTAACTGACTTAAGTATACAACACTCATCAGGGGTGGGGAAGAAATGGGCTGACCAAGTTCTTCCCCACCCTAGACATCTTCAAGATCATAACTGAATTAAGTGTATAATACTCATCCGGGGTGGGGAAGAAACGGGCCGGCCTAGTTCTTCCCCACCCCAGACACATTAAACGTCATAATTGACATAACTATACAGCAATCACCAGGGATCACGAAGAAATGGGCTGGCCCAATTCTTCCCCACTGCAGACACTGTCTACATCATAACAGACTTAACTTTATAACACTCATCAGGGGTGGGGAAGAAATGGGCCGGCCTAGTTCTTTCCCACCCCCAGATTGCTAATGCTCCCTGTGATGTCTACCCTTTGACTTCTATCCTATAACTTGCTTAATATTTTATATCCAAATTATTGTCTCAAATTGTAAGCAATTAACAACTGAATTTAAAACTATAAACAGAAATACATGTTTTAACAGAAAAAGAAATATCTGGGGTGGGGGAGAACTTGGGTGGGTGGGGGGGGAGAGAACTGGGCCGACCCAGTTCTTCCCCACCCCAAGGCTGCTATATATTTGCTTTTCTGAACAAATCTACAATGTCTAACACTATGAATTTAATATTTGAGTTCAATTAAAAATACATACATCGGTATGAACTTCAACAAGAGCACCGCATGCGGGTGCGAACGCTCGGCTGCAGTTTATTTTAGTTAAACAAAAATTCTAAGTCGAAAAAAGGGCATAACTGTGCCAAAAATATTTTGAGGGTTACCTCATCTATTGGTATGAGTTTCCCTTTTCATAATGAACAACTAGTCCGAGTTTCAAGTAAATATGTTCAGTAATGACAGAGATATTACAAAAAGTCCAAGTTTTTACAAAAATTCTAAGTCGAAAAAGGGGCATAACTGTGCCACAAATATTGTGAGGGTTACCTCATCTATTGGTATGAATTCCCCTTTTCATAATGGACAACTAGTCCGGGTTTCAAGTAAATGTGTTCAGTAATGACAGAGATATAACAAAATGTCCAAGTTTTTGCAAATATTCTAAGTCGAAGAAGGGGCATAACTGTGCCAAAAATATTTTGAGGGCTACCTAACCTATTGGTATGAGTTCCCCTTTTCATAATGAACAACTAGTCCGAGTTTCAGGTAAATATGTTCAATAATTACAGAGATATTACAAATTGTCCAAGTTTTTGCACGTCGACGACAACGCCAGAGCTGTGACAATACCTCGTTGTTTTCCTCGAAAACAACCGAGCTAAAAAGGAAATAGCTGGAGGTGGGTGAAGATAGGGGGGGGGGGGGGGTGAAGATGTGGGGGGTGGGGGGCCGTTAAAAATGGTTCTAAAAATTTTAGGGGGAGGGGGGAAGAAATTGACTGGGTGGGGAAGTTTCCTCCCCTTGGAAGAAACGGGTCGGCCCATTTCTTCCCGGGGAAGAAACTGACGGGGTTGGGGAAAGAACCGGCCTGTTACACCGGCAAGTGTTGAATCCGCAACCTCCTAAAGGGAACATATTTTAGGGCCCTGCAAAATGTTTGCTTTCATGGGGCCCTGATCATGTCTGTGGTGGTTCTAGTTCCTGTGGTAGGAGGGATCATCTGCTATTCTTGAGTACAGTACATATGAGCATAGGGTTAACCCTTATCCTGCTGAATATTCAGTTTAGCCACACCCATTTCTGACTCTGTTCCAATCAGATTACTTGATGTAATGTGGGTCTGTAAATTCACAAACTCAATGTCAAACAGTGTGAATCC
Organism: Lucinisca nassula; assembly: GCA_963580285.1. Classification (NCBI taxonomy): domain Eukaryota; kingdom Metazoa; phylum Mollusca; class Bivalvia; order Lucinida; family Lucinidae; genus Lucinisca; species Lucinisca nassula. The sequence continues at coordinate 753,742 of OY757023.1, read as the reverse complement.
TGATGAGAAGCCATCTGATCTGGATCTACACTGTTTGCAAAGGCAGGGGTAGTCATCAACATAAGGTTTAACTTTAAACACATGCACATTTGCAACTTCTTTTGAAATGTATATGCAACGTATTTATTAACCGGGCTAAATTATGCAGTTGTAAGGGCATGTGCATGATTTCAGGAATATTTGTTCATATTTCTCCACTAAAATAGGTTGTTGATACTCTCTGGATCAACTCGATTAAGCAATTCCAAAATGTACCCTCAACATAATGAATAATTTGTTCGAATTCTAACAACAATGATTAACACGCCATTTCATCTCAATGGCAGGGAAAAAATCGCACAAAATCAGAAGCATTGTTTCCAAAGTGACCTTAATAGAATTGACTGGGATGCAAAATCTCAACTCAAACAAAACTGCTCAGGATCAGCCACTGCAGATAAGGGTGTTAGAAAGTGGTTTGAATAACGTGTTATTTGGCATGTTGGATAAGTTTCGCATCGGCCGGGTAGCTGAAAATGCCTTCGTTCGACACTAGAAAACAGGTCAAAAGAGAAATATCCGACTACCTTCCCCAGGGAGAAATTAAATAAAAAATCGACCGCTTGCTTTTTCATGTCCACACCCATCTTTTCTAATGCAGAAATGAAAATTGTTGAGAAAAGCATTGCCCGATTTCTCAAAATATGTTTACAAAAATGACTAAAAATCATATATCGGGAACACTCACCTGTTTGTTGACATATTTGTGGTCTCGGAAGGCATAACCAGAAGTTCCCGTAAGGATTGTGAGTGCATAACCGACGGTTACCCCTTACGAGTTTACCAGCCGTAAAACAGTGTGGACCCAGATCAGACTGTTCCTTCAGTTCGATCAGGGTCTACACTGTTTGCCATTCAAGCTGCACTTCTTTGACTCCTTGCTGGATTATTTAACATTTTTTTAAAGTTAAGGAAAATAGAAATGAAGGCAGTGATCAGGAATCGATACAATTAACCCACAGCTCCCATCAGAGACACCAAAGGGAAAGAAACACAAACATGAAACAACAGACTCTACTGGAAACATCAATAGCGGGAAGTCAAAAGGACAGTTTCTTTTCTCACAAATCGGCAATTGGCTATCAAAAACAAATTATATAAGCGATACAAACACCCAAAGACAGAACAAAACAACAATAAACCGCGACAGAAGAACCGGGGAATTACAGCAAGTCCTCAAAATGTCCTCATTCTTAGGATTTTCATCACGTGAACAAGTCCGTGAAATAAAGACCCCCCTAAACCCCAGTTTATATAGAGAAAACTGGGGTTTAGGGGGGTAAACACTATTTTCCTTATTTCTGCTCCAAGACATAGGTTGTGGGTACTCGTTAGAACCGCCTCGACGAGGCGGTTCTAACGAGCACCCAAAACCTATATTCTGAGTATAAATAAGAAAAATATCACAAATTTTCATCAGAAAAATTACCTTTTTTGAGGTTTGAAAAATGCACTATATCACATGGATATGTTATCGTAATGTATGGCAAACTCTGACTTTCTTTGTCCGCATCTTGTCAACAAGCCTGTGTAATGGACACCGCTCTAAACCCTTCCTTGCAAAGAAAATCAGGGTCCTCAGGGGTTTAAATTATAAATCATTCTCCTTCTTTATGCCCACAAACATAGATTGTGTGTACCTATTAGAATTCAGTTGATTAAGCAGTACTACAGAGCACCCACAACCTATATTTTGACTATAGAGACCAGAAAAATATAAAATGAAATTCACTGGAATGTGATATAAAATTAAGTTTGAGGACAGGGATATATTATTGTAATGTGATGAAGCTGCTTTGTTTCAAGGCTGACCATAAAGCACATTAATTGCTAAGACTGATCATATAGCAATATGCAATGAAATTTATTTCATTTTTAGCTACTCTGAAAGAAAACCTGTTACCGTAATAATCCTAAGTATTGGTACAGATAGGTGCAGACCCAGATAAGACTGCCCCTGAAGCAGCCTGATCAGTGTCTACACTGTTTGCCATTCTATCTGTGCCTTTTGGACTCCTTGCTGGATCATGAAACAAATTTGTTTAAATTTTAGGAGAATCTTACAGCAATTCCTCGCTGTGTTTGAATTTTTACGGTAATGGCAACAAAAAAATAAACTAATCACTCAGTGTGTTCAAAGCTTTCACTGGCTACAGAAGTTTCTGTATCTAATAACTTTCTATTATTCAAGAAGTGTTTAGATGACGTGTTGACCTGATGCGGACAAAGACAGTCAGAATTTACCCTAGAAACCCTGAAAAAGTCCAATCCCCTAACTGGAACGAAGAACCTGAAGTCTGGTTTTCTTACATTGTTCTTTTAACCGTTTTTGTACCAAATGAAATCTTCCTCCTTATATATACCGGGAGTCCATTCTAAAATTAAGGGGTGTCAGACTGTGTATTCTTTAAAATTTACTTGGAAAATTTCTTAACTTTTCGCACACAGAGTATAGGCCCTGATCAGACGCCACATTTTGCGGCGTCTGATCTGGGCCTGCACTGTTTGCAAGGGTATCCGTGATGGGTTTTTTGGTACAAAATGGGTTAACAGCCAAAACAAAAAAAAAGAAAGAAATAAAATAATCCCACAGGATTTAAATCCTGTGCTCTGAAATGGAATAAAAGTCCCGCGGGAATTAAATTCAATGGGACCAGTATTAGTTGCTTTAAACCAATAAATAATTTATGTTTTATACAAAAAAGGAAAAAATTATTATAGCTTTGTCCAAACAAAGCAGATTGATAGGAAATTGGAAATTAGTGAAATCCTGTTGAAGAAAAATCCCATTTTCGATTATGGAATAAAAATCCCATGGGAATGAAATCCCACTGGATTTTTAGAAAATAGTAATATTCATGATTAATGTAATAATTTGAAGATATATTTTGTTACATTTTTTAAGCTTGATGCTGCTTTCCGTTTGTTGGCCCACACAACAGAGCTCTAATTATCACCACAATTCTAACACAGCACGCCAATATATAGGCAATGGAAAATAGATGTGTTTTATTCTACAACAAATCACGGCAAGGAAGAGCGTGATGAGTTCCATCATTAAAACTGCCAATTAATGACGTCACTAGTCGATTTCCTTGACGTTAGGCTGTGTTTCGTCCTATTCTCACATCGAAAACGTTAGAAAAGGATATAAATGCATGTGTTTCAGTCGATAATTCTAGTGGGATTTCTTCTAACAATGTCGAAAAGTTGTGAGATTTTGAAGGAAACAACAACATTATTGCCGATTTTCAGCCTGTTAGAATAGTAATAGATTAGCTCTAGTCTGTGATTTGTTGAGTGCTAAATCACAGTTTGGAGGTCAGTTGTGAAGTATATCAAATCACGAGCGCGTAGTAAAATATTTCTAAAATAATTGTACAGCCCTTTAAAGTGAAATTAAATATATCATTTTAATGAATAAAATTACAATGAAGGAAAGAAAGAAAGAAATAAATAATCATTACGAAAACACGCCTTTACAAATACATTGTAACCTTTATCATCCAAAAAATGAAAATTTTAAGCAGAAAAATCGTGATATTTTTCTAATGTCTGCTCAGAAATAACAAAATAAAGTTTACCCCTGGAGACCACAGTTTTGCTGTATAAAAGTAGGGTTCAAGTTGGTCAAAATTATATAGGTTTGTTTTCGTAATGTAAATAAAATATAAATAAAATAATTCTTACATTTAACTTCAAGAAGCGTCTCCGTTGAACAGCTCAGCAAAACAATGACAATTACATCGCATTCCGCAGTTTATATTACAGGAACAGTTGAAATGCGTTTACAAAACCGATACACCTGACTATGCATTTTTACAGTGTGAAAACATAGACGAGTCAAATAAAACCTGCCTATATAAAAACCATTACCAAAACACGCCTATACAAATACATTGTTACCTTTTTCGCCGAAAAACTGAAAATTTTAAGATGATAAAATGTGAAATTTTTCTTATTTCTGCTCAAAATATAGACTGTTAGTACTCGTTAGAGCCGCCTCATCGAGGCGGTTCTAACGAGTACCCACAACCTATATTTTAGAGCAGAAACAGGAAAAATAAGGTTTACCCCTGTAAACCCCAGTTTTACTGTATAAAAGAGTGGGGTTCAAGGGGGTCAAAACTATATAGGAATTAAAATAGAAGTGAAAGCATTGATCAGGAATCGATACAATTAACCCACAGCTCCCATTAGAGACACAAAAGGGAAAGAAACACACTGATGAAACAACCAGATCCTAATGGAAACACCAATAGCGGAAAGTCAAAACGACAGTTACTTTCCAAATAAATGGCCATTTGCCTAACCAAAACAAACAAAAATATATATGTACGTCGCGTGTACTTATGGTGGAATACTGACATTTTTGTAAAATAAACGTGATTAAAAAGCGTTTTAAATGTCATATGATAAATAGAATCTTGCATTCGTGTTCATGTTTTATTGAATTTATTAAACTCGTTATCCGTTTACCTCAACTCGTTTAATAAATTAAATAATACATGAATACTCATGTAAGATCCTCTATATGATAAGATAGGAGAAGGAGAAAGCCGGTCTTACTTTTAAATGAAACCAAGATCATATTGTCTATCTGTTTCTGGTTTTCTTAGTTTCCCTGAACAACCTTTATAAATTAATGTTTTTAATGCATTTTATTTACCATACTGTACAATTTCGACCAAAACTGCTTGTTTGTACCTTCTCTCAATATTTCAATGCACTTTCGTATGTACCACGACGTCTGATTGGATACGTCAAAATTTTCCGACAGTATATTCTGCGATATACTCTTTAGGACAGGTATTGTCGCTTTCCATTAGCTGACATATGGTTTTACGAAGGTCACAGCGCTGGCCGAATTTAGCTTGTGCAATATGGCTTTTTTTACCAAACATATGAATAAGAATTAGAATGTAATAGACGTTTTGCAAATTGTCATTTTGGAGTTTAATGTTTAATTTTACGGTTGCAAATTCCTTTTTGCGACACAAACTAACTTTCAGACCATAACTCCGCCAAACCTCCCTAAATAACAAATTTAAATAATCGTATCCCCTAATTATGAGTAGTTTCTCCCAGTATTATTTCAGTCAAAACTAATGTAAACACATCTGGTCCTCATCCGTTGATACCAACGGATCACCGATATCGCTGAATCTTCTTTTGTAGATTGTCTTGAAATAGTCACTAAGACTAATTTTACGTGGCCACAATCCTCGCAACGTCACATCAACGTCGGTGCAGCGTCATAACAATAAGGTCGTCAAAACCATTGATTGTGGGAACTGGTCGAGACGGTTCTAAGGAGTACCCACAATCTGTGTCTCAGAGCAGAAATAAGAAAAAAACAGTGGAGTTTAAGGAGGTAAAAAATAGGCGTGTTTTCATGATGGTCTTGATAAATGCTTATAACATACTCATGCTGATTAACACTATTAACAGAAGGGAGCATGTCAGCTCAACCTTTAGCGATGGTAGTTATAGCAACAATAACATGTCATATCAAACAAAAAAGTCATGTTGGCATAAAACCCAACACATAAAGGTTACAACATTGCAGTGTTCAAAGGTCAGAACAGATTATTCTTGCTTGATTTGATAGCGATTTACTTCGTGCAAGGCACCATCTCTAGCGTCCTTGATGGAGTACAATTAGCCACTGTTCGTGTTTCTAATCGCAATGCACTTCCCAGGCCTATAAAAGCCGCTGTTGAAATAAATTGTTCCAGCTGGAAGGGCCGGATTAAGCTATAATATATGTCTTCTCCTTAGGTAGGATAAAAATAAATGTTTTTATCCAAATTTTCTGCGAATTGTTCTAGCGGATACATTGCAGACTGCAACTGTCGTGTTGAAAGTGTGCTCTTCTAGAGCTCTTTTTGGTACCTACAACAACAAACGGATTTTAAGTATAACTATATACCAACAGCTCTCATCAGAGACACCAAAGGGAAAGAAACACAAATATGAAACACTAGCCCCTAATGGAAACACAAATTGCGGAAAACCAAAAGGACAGTAACTTTCCCAATAAATGACCAATTCCTATCAAAAACAAAATAAAATATGTGTATGACTCAGATCGTGAGTTGGTCCCTGATCATGGGCCGATTTCCTGAACGAGGGCCGATCTAACATCTTGGCACGAATCTGACTTAACAATCCCACATTGAGGGTCGATTCAAGGGCTGATAGGTGGGGTCGATATCAAAATGAGGAAATCACATCAAGGGAAAATTCAAATTTCAGACTATTGTACCTGTATATCAGACTCGAAAATCGTCGTCTTTTATTTCTTGTTTTTGTGACAGTATGACTCAGACACAGTCTTATAATTCGTGGTTCGGGGAGGTAAAACGGCGGTTTTAGGGTCCAAATATTCGTTTCATGACGACACCTCAGGGAAGCCGTACACCTGAATTCGCGACCGTAAAACTGTCATCCAAAATGCGACGTCGGATTGACGTTTATTTAATGTCATGCATTGGCTGCAACGTCACATCAATGTCGGTGCAGCGTCTTGACTTTGCACCGACGTTTATTCGAATTTGTGCCAGTGACATTTGCCAGCATTATTCCTTGAAATTTAACTGCAACTGGTAAAAGTGCGGAAGGATACAACTCAGATACGCCAGTGCAGCAACGTTGATTTCGAGTGGGCTTGGAAGATGTTAATATTTATTCAAATGTATACGAACAGATAATACTCAGATAAAACTGCTGTTCCAGTTGATTATGCTAATGTGTATGCCTTTCTAGTGCTCATATGCGACATATGTGCTTATACAACAAGGAATCATTTAAAGTGTTTACTGGGGCCAGTTGTTCAAAACGAACGACATCGTTAGTTAACGTATAATTAAAACTTTGAGCATTTGAAACAGAAAATATGCTAATATTTTTGCTGATCATTTAATGTAGGAAATGTGCTAATATTTTTGCTGAAAAAATTTGAGCAGCTTTTGCAGATGCAAAAAGCTGCTCACATTGTTTCAGCAAAAATAACTCTATTGCACACACAGGATATTTGATTTTTCAGTGTGCGACCGATTTTTATTTCACCGAATGAACACCGAAAAAAGTATGTTCATGTATGAAGAAGCTCCATATTCAAATACAGTAAAACCTGTCTTAGTGGCCACCTCTATTAAGCAAGCAACCTGTATTAAGCAAGCAGGCACTCAGTTCACAAAAACGACAAATGTGTAAAATTCCACCTGCATTAAGCAAGCACCTGCCTTTAGCAAGCACATTTTGGTTATCCCTTAGGTGCTTGTTTAATACGAGCAGGTTGGACTGTCCTTCTTTCGGTGTTCACGAGTGAAATAAAAATTGATCTTACATTGAAAAAACAAACGAACAAATTTTCTGTTTCTTTCATGTTTTTAAGTGTAATTTGTAACACAATTTCAAAGCGTCAGCTTTCATCACAGAGAACAATCTTTTCCCAGGGCGATTTCGCGTCGATTTAGAGATGTTCGGCGCGTTAACTGGGTATAATATTGGGTATAAACACAAAAATTGCACCCATGGAAAAAAGCTTGGAATCTCGGACCCACCAATACCGGTTTTAATGGGTCCGATGCGAATTTTAACTTTATGAAACGGTTCACTTGAAATTTGCATTTACATAATGTCCGCAGTTGCTAAGCTTGACTGGCGTCGCGTGCGTTATTTACGTTGCGTAGGTGCAAAAGGTGATGTCATCGACGTCGGAATGACGTAAAAACATGCGTGACGTAATTTCTGACACATATTAATGACGTTTAGCTAATTGACATCTAACAAACAGGGAATGTATTTTATTTTTTGATGATACATCGATTTTACAAACAGCAGTTAACGCGGTAACGCGTAACGTTAACGCGGTTTATTACGTGACGTCAAGTGGTACTTACCTTATAATCTGTCCCGGCAAAGATCTGAATTTCTAAAGCAGGCTTCGACCAACTAACCTTAATATGGCATTCAGAATCATCCAAAGACATGAGAAAAATTTCATTACGGTCACACATCCGTGCAACATAGTGCAGTTTTATATCAACAAAATGGCTACTTTTCTGATAAAAATCGGTGACATTTTTCTTACTTATACTGCAAACATAGGTTGTGGATACCCGTTAGAACCGCCGCGTTGAGGCGGTTATAACGAGTACCCACAACCTATGTCTTGGAGCAAAAATAAGAAAAATATTGTATACCCCCGTAAACCCCAGTTTTCCCTACATAAAGTGGGGTATAGTTGGGGCCTTATTTCACGGACTTGATCACGTGATGTATACAAGAAAATCGAGACCCGGCGTGATAAAGTCCACCCAAGTTGAGTAAAGATAGAAATCGGTCCACGATTTTGGAAACAACAGTATCGGCCCTCGATTTGCGACACAATCGGCCCACGATTTGGAACCGGCCCTCGATCTAAGTCCTACAATATATAATATGCTTATATTTAGAAAAAAAAATCGATTCATTAAGGTCAAGCAAGTAATATCCTATGTAACTCCACTTTATATTGAGAAGAGTGGGGCTTTATCAGATGTCCTATTGATACTTTGTTTCTTATTTTTGTTCAAAAACATAGATTGTGGATATTTATTAGAACGACCTCATCAAGGTGGTTCCTACTAGCACCCACAATCTGTATTTTGACTAGAAATAAGAAAAATATTGAACATGATTAAAACGAATTCTGTGACTTTTTTCCACGACTTTTTAACTGTGAATCCTGTTTTCTTGTTTGCGGGCGCTCATCAGAACCGCCTTGTCATGGGTTTTTATGTGTTTCTAAACCATCTCGAAAACACACCTATATAATTTTGACCCCGCTGAACCCAACATTTATATATTAAAACTTGGGTTTAAGGGGGTATATATTATTCTTCTTGTCACTGCACAAATATAGATTGTTGGTACTCGTCAGAACCGCCTCGACAAGTCGGTTCTATCGAGTACCCACAACCTAAGTTTTGTGCAGAAATGTTAAAATCATCAGAATTTCCTTACGGAAAATGTCCAGTTTTGCTGGTATAAATTCAATAGATTTGTATAGGCGTATTTTCCTAATGACGTACCCACAATCTCTATTTTGAACAAAAAATAAAAATAAATAAATAAATAAATAAATAAAACTAAGGAAAATACAGTACACGCCTGAAAAAAAAAAAAAAACATTTTAAAGTTCATAAAGTTTAGTGCCAAATGGCAAACAGTGCAGACCCAGTTCAAAAGCAAAATAACTAGGCCAGTAACTGACATCTAAATCAGACCAACCAAAATAGCTTATCAGGTAAAGGTTAATGTTGTGGACTTTTTCACTGAAAAATGGGTAATTTGCATTCACAAAAACTGTTGTTTGTCTAAGGATTTAAGCATAGGCGTGGTTATGATCATCTGACGGAGGCGTCAATTGGCATAAAGTGCGGGCCAAGATCATACGCAACAGAATTAGGCACATGATCAGGGCCTACATTGTTTTCAAAAGGTTCAGACATTTTCAAAATTAATTTCGAAGAACCCCACACTCTTAATTTTTGAATTGGTCTTGTGCTATTTACAAGGTGGAAGATTTCATTTGGCGCCAAATGGAAAATAGTGCAGATCCAGGTCAGACCTAGCAAAAATGTCAGGCATTTTCAATTTATACATTATAACGAAAACACAACCTCATACTCTTTAACTTTGAAATGCACGTGTTCTATTAACAAGGTGGAAAATTCCATCTGTCGCCAAATGGCACAAAAGTGCAGACCCAGATCAGACGCAGCAGAAGTAGGCAGGAATCTGATCCGGCCTACATTATATGCAAAGGGTTCAGACATTTGTCCATTAAATTTCGTAGAAAATACAATCTGATTCTCCTAGGACGTGTTACAGTTTTCTATTGCAAAAGTGCCTACTGAAAGAGCTAATTCTTGAAGTCAACAAAAACTGATCAAAATACACTCATAAGGTGACCAAATATCTCTGGTTTGTTGTTTTACTTTTTCATCCGCATGCGTTTTCGTAACAAATTTTCCGGTTAAATACATGCACTACTAGTCATGTGTAACATTGCGCCTATGGAAAAAGTGAAGACCCCTGTGGTGTTCAAAGGAAAATTGCATGGTCGTCCACATTGTTAACCTGAGAAAACTATACACCACTTTATTTCAGAAACAATAATGCTTTCAAAAATGCTGATGTTTTGGCGGTTAACGATGTGCAGGATGTTGAAAAATAAACTTTTGTCGATAAAATAAGGTGAAAAAATCAATGTAATCAAAGTACTGTGCATACTCACACATGGAAAAGTCAATATAGTCTACATATACAGAAGGACAGCGGCTTGCCATCTGTATGCGCACGACCATCATTCCTTGCTGGGCAAACGGGAATGCTTTTCATTGATGAATTAAAGGACTATCATGAAACTGCTGCCGCATGCTGTGCATGTTACCTGTATGACATAAACATTCATGTTTACCTATATATTGTTTACAGAGTATGTAACATTTCATATTTTCTGCAGACGTACCCTGAATGCAGGTATAAATAAAAATGTTTTCGGGGGACAACAATGTCCCCTCACCATAAATGTACAGTAAAACCTGTCTTAGTGACCACCTCTGTTAAGCAAGCAACCTGTCTTAAGCAAACAAGCCTTCAGTTCCCCAAAAAGGTGATTGTGTTCAATTTCACCTGTATTAAGCATACACCTGTCTTAAGCAAGCACATTTTGGTCATCCCTTAGTTGCTTGCTTAATACAGGTTGGACTGTATCTTAAACACCCATTTGACTTTAATAACTAGATTAAAGTAAAAAAATATAAGCTGCAAACCAGCCATTTTTGGTCAAAAGCTGACAGTTTTTGTGGGAGCCTACGACCTTAAAAAACATACAGTCATTAAAAAGCTCAGATCACCAGACACATTTGGTAGACTGTAATTAAATGCTCTACCGATTTTCATAAATTCTTAAATGATATAGGTTAGAGATAAGCCATTATTGGCCCCAAAAGAACAGGTTTCGGGAGACCTTGGCAGACGATAAGTTGCAGGAAGGGTTATCCTTTAGAAGCAAGGAATACACCACAGAACTGGAAAATATAGAGTGTACATGTTTTCTGGGCCACACTAGCTAGTTTTGGCCAATGGGGCTTCATCAGTGACCCTAAATATTTCCAAAACTCAAAAATGGAATCAATGATCCCAAAAGGACAAAATATAAACTACACTATGATGTAGGGCAGGGAGACTTTTTACGGCCGCCACACATGCTGAGAAACCATCTCTAGTGACGTTAAATAAGTTGTAGAAAGGGTTATCCTTAGATTTTTTTGGCCCAAAATTTTATTTGGGGGTAGGGGGTGGGGGGCTCTGACCTTTAAAAAAAGTCAAGGTCACCAAAAACTAATAAAATCTGCGGTATGTTGTAATGGTATATTATACCAAGTTTGAATGCAATTAATCAATTTGTTTATGAGAAATTGTGCAGTAAAGCATTTTTTGTCCCAAAATCGTCTGTTTTTGGGAGCCTGTGACCTTGAAAAAAGGTCAAGGTCGACAAAATATAATCAAATCTGCATCTTGTTGTTATATTGTACTAAGTTTGACCGAAATTAAGCAGTTTATTAATGAGATAGAGTGCAGACAAGCCATTTAGGATCCAAAATTGATTGTCTTTGAGGGCCTGTGACCTTGAAAAAGGTCAAGGTCACCAAAATCTAACACTCTGCGGTATGTTATATTGATATATTGTACCAAGTTTGACGAAAATTGGTCATTCTTTAATGAGATAGAGTGCAGACAAGCCATTTTCGGCCACAAATTAACTGTTTTGGGGGGCCTGTGACCTTGAAAAAAATGTCAAGGTCACCAAAATCTAATCAAATTTCCGGTATGTTGTAGTGATATATTGTTCCAAGTTTGATAAAAATTAATCATTTCGTTGATATAGAGTGCAGACAAACCATTTTTAGCATAAAAATGACTGTTTTGGGGTTGCTGTGACCTTGAAAATGAGGTCAAGGTCACCAAAATCCAATCAAATCTGCTGTATGTTGTAATGATATATTGTACTGGTCTAGTCTCTGCCAACGTTTTAAATATATATATATTTCAGAATCGAAAATACAGTCCGTATTATTAAGCACTTCTAACATATTATACTAAATACATAAAACTTCAACACAATATAAATTTCTTATGCACATACTGTACATAATATTGTGTCACGGGATACAAGAAACATACATTATGATATGGACATGTAGATTAGCACGCTTTAATGTGGTTAATTGTTAAAAAAATGTCATATTACTTTTGCAAATCACCAAATACTGACAATTACCCCACTTGTAGAAAAACGGAAGTCACGTGACTGCACATGTCATGGTTAATTAAATATTGTTGTCATATGAACGCGCTTATGTTGGACTATATTGCATATAAGTTTCATTAAGATCCATCGTAGGCACAAATATGGCTAAACTGTAACCCGTCCGTTTGAAATGGACAAATGCTGTATTCAGGTGAAAGATTCCATTTGGTAAAAAAGAGTTAATTAAACAAAATAAATGAAAATTACAAAAAATATTAGTTAAAAAATTGGCCGCTTCTGAGAGTGAACGAACATGAATTAAATCTAGAATAAGTGACGATAGTGTGATGTTGTTTTAAATAGCTATCTTTATAGCCCAAAGTTGCACCTGGGTGTCATAAAACTTTTGGTCAATGAACATCCTGCATTTTACATTCAATTTCAATCACTGTGCAGTACCTATATTTTACCCTTTACCCCCAAGCAAATGTAAATGAATAATTGACTTTTTCTCTTTTCGAAAATAATCAGATATGTTATGTTCAAACTGAAAAAATCTGAAAGAAGGAAAATTTGAAGAAGTAAAAAAGGAAATAAAAAGAACGATAATAGCGAAATAGTATCTCAGCATTCATTGGTTGTTTTTGAAACGCAAAGCAGTCTGTGTATGTGCACTATCTGCGCTTTCGACACTCAGGTTAACTGACCGTTCAAAGGCGGCTCTTCTGTGGCGATTTATTTATGTTGTTGTTGTTTGTTACTTACTGTGTGTATCACTTGTGTCTTTTAATTTTGGATGGCCATATGGCCATTTTGTGGGAAAGTAACTGTCCATATGGCCTTCCTTTGTTTAGGTTTCCATTATGGTCTGGTCGCTTAATGTTTGTATTTCTTTCCCTTTGGTGTCTTTTATGGATGGAGTAAGTTAATTGTATCAATTCCTGATCTTTGTTTTACTTCTACTTTGATAGGCTGATCAACAATCGCGATTTATGCGCAATATCGCGTTATTTGTGTAGGCCGTTGTGTATGAATTGGAAATTAAGCTACTGTTATTACTCTGATTTTTTTTTTTTCATAAGACGATATGAGATTTACGGCACTGTTTGGTCGCTAGGCATATGTGGGTTAAACGTTTTCAACATGAATTGAATTAAAAACAGAATACATAAAGGTCATCTAGGGCCAACCGACATATTGAACAAAGGGCTTAGCCATTTTGCCAGCATTGTGTGACGGGTTTTTATAGAGAACATATGGGGTGAGTTATTTACTATATACTTGTATTTTTTACTATCGTCTGCTAAATGTTTTTCGCAGCTTATTTCAACGGCGGCTCGGCGTGTACGATAAAGGGGAAGGGGTGCCTGTCGAAGAGAAGTATACGGCACAGGTTTTTTTTAGTTCGAGCTACGACCTTTACCGCTCCAGACGGTTCTATCTGTTTCTGATCGAAGTGGACGCTTCCCCCGGAATCCATGTTAAAAAAGCGAAAATAAGTACTGGTACGTTGGCCCAATATAATAAGTAAAGGATATTTTTACATTCAATAGAAGTCATTTGCAGTCGGGATATTCTGTGTGTGTGTGAAGGGGGGGGGGGGGGGTGGGGGGGAGGGTGGTTAGAAAGCTATTACGTAATATTTAGTCTCCAAAATCGGACTGATTTCATCTTCTCCTAACCCCGTATTTCCTTTCTTTGAAAGTTGGTATTCGTGTAATTTCCTGCATTCCCATATAATGGGGGGTCTAATTAGGATCTGCACTGTGCCATTTAAACTTTAAATGGCGGAGAATTCAATTACCTTTTTTCAAATTTCTGCCCGCCGTAAAATTATAGCTCGAATGATAAAACTGATATAAAATTATAATACTTTTAATGGGTCTGAACCATCTATGACAAAGCGAATATTCCGGTATGGAGTGTTCCATTTCCGATATAAACGGTATGAGGTTAACGGTAAGTTTCGCAAAATGCATACAGTGAATACCTAGATCGGGAGCAGCGGTGTCTGATCATGGCCTACACTATTTGCGCCAATCCTTCAAAGAGAGGAGATGTTAGACATATGCGTATATGTATTGGAATTAAAAATAAATGTTTTATAAATACACAAAGGTCACCTGAAGTCAGCCATCTTGTGACGTCGTTGACCTTTATGTGCTCCTTTCCTCCCCTACGATGTGTTATCGTAATGCATCTAAACCCAACCTTTTGTTTATATATATAAATTGCTTTATATGTTCTAGGCCTTTGATTCCACTGCAGAATTTTAAAAATATCTTAGGGTCGCTGATGAGGCCAGATTGGCCAATACTATCTTGTAAGGCCAGACAAAAAAATACCCACTCGATAGCTTTCAGGTCTGTGGTGTCGTCCTTATTTTATAAGTATTAAGTTTTAATAAAAAATATTTACTGGAGTTTGGAGTGGTGTTTATTACATGGGCATATTAACAGGGTGTTCACTACAAAACACGCCTATATAAATACATTGTAAACTTTACCGCCGAAAAAAATGAAAATTTTAAGATGAGAATTTGTGATATGTGACTGCGTTCTGCTCAAAATATTGATTGTGCGTACTCGTTAGAATCGCCTCATCGAGGCGGTTCTAACGAGTACCCACAACCTAGATTTTATAGCAGAAATAACAAAAAATAGTTTTACCCCTGTAAACCTCGGTTCTTATGTCGCGGGGTATTTTTGTTATGGTTTGTCTTTGAGTGTGTGTATCGCTTATGTTATATTGTTTTGGATAGCCAATTGGCCATTTTGTGAGAAAGTAACTCTCCTTTTGGCTTTTCGCTGTTGGTGTTTCCATAAGGGCCTAGTTGTTTGATGTTTGTGTTTCTTTCCCTTTGGTGTCTCTGACGGGAGCTGTGCGTTTATTGTATCGATTACTGATCATTGTCTTCACTTGTAATTTAACATTTATTGGAAATACTGATTCAGAATGGTTTGGGCTTTTATGGAAGATCACATTACCCGCGGATTACCACCGCATTTTTACGGATGCGCCGTTACTCGACGCAGTATAAGCCATGAAACTTGACTGATATAGGTATGTGTTCTTAAACCTGAATTTCACACAAAGAAAGCACGCCTATATAATACTGGCCCCCTTAAACGCCACTTTTTGGTAGTAAAACTGGGGTTTACAGGGGTATAGGGCACCCCGAGACGGTTCTAACGAGTACACATAATCTATGTTTTGAGCAGAAATATAAATATGAAAAATATAAGGATTTTTATCTGAAAAAAAAAATCATTTGTTGGTTGTAAAATTTTACCAATATTTGAATAGGCATGTTTACGTAATTATATTTCTTTTACATATCTCAGAATGTTCCAAATTTATCGTAAGAATATAGCCATTGCAATGAAATTGGTTATTTTAACGTCTTTCTAAACAAACTGTGTTTAGAATGATAATGTGTTGAGTGAAACAGTTCTAGTATGAAATATCTCGTTGAAGAAGTAACACTGGCAGACTTGTGATGGTGACTGGCATCTCAGGTCTTCCGCTGAAATAAATAAATTCAAAACATAAGGATAGCGAATTCCTGTGACATGGTCACTCGCTACATACTTTTGTTATGAAAAAATGTGATTTGTTTGTATTTCTGATGCAAAAATCTATTGTAGCTGCTTGTCAGAATCGCCTCAATAAAGCGGTTCTGACAAGCGCCCATAAACACCTTGACCTTATGATGACGTGAAAAAATACATACGTTTTACAACCCCATTTTTATATGAGCCCGCGAATGACGAAAACTATAATTAAGCATTTTAGTGACCAGTAAAAGTTAATCAGCATGCATAATTGAGCAGTCTAATCAGCAGATGTTTAACTTATCACATGCGCCATATAAAGCCACTGGAATACCTAAGGTGGATAAGCGAATATTTTAGCCATACTTGAGGATTTTGCAGGCTTATTTGTGTCCTTCCCAATCAGACAGGTCGTAATGTACGTTAAGTGTTGTGCTGGCTTATATATCAGGTTGAGATTACACAGGTGTTTATCCTGTAGACCTGTTTAGGTGATGCCAAATTAAGCAGTTCAACCAGCGGTATGTAACTTGACACTGGCAAATAATTTTGAGTCATGCTGTGCTTCTTGACTCTAAAACACATTTTCTTCTGTTAACAGTCGCGATAGTACCATGGGGCCAGTTGTAAAAACAATAACAACATTATTAGTTATCGTGTCGTAAAAAATTTGATCATTTAATATGGCAAATATGCTATTATGGTTCAGCAAAATATCAGATTTTTTTTTGGCATTGTACTTGCAAGAGCAGTTAACAATTAGCTCGTTAATCTAACAATGTTTTGAAAACTGGGCCCTGATATTAATGCCAAAATAGATTTTGGGTTCCCTTTAGAACAGCTCGCAATATAAGTGGGTGCTCGCTAGACTAACCTTTATTTCGTACACCAAACGTATGTCGTAGGGCAGAAATGACTAACAAAATGTATAACATTGTACCTTACAGTTTTTTTTTTTCACTATAAAATGGGGTGTACGGCAGTCATTACGAAAACACGCCTATATATAGAGGATCTTACATGAGTACTCATGTATTATTGAATTTATTAAACGAGTTGAGGAAAAGGTATAAAATGCGAGGCTTTGCCGAGCATTTTATCCCCTTTTCTCAACGAGTTTAATAAATTTAATAATACATGAGCGCGAATGCAAGATTCTATTTATCATATGACATTGAAAAAGCGTATTTTATTCACGATTGTTTACAAAAATGTCAACATTCCGCCGTTAGTAAACGCGACGTCATTAAGGACGTCGTACATGTAACGTTACGGGACGTATCTAGCTAATTTGCATATTTAATCCCATAGTGGATTATCGAAAATAATACATGACGTTATTACACTCTCAGGCGCGACGTCATATGATAAAAATACTTTACTCTATATGAAATTTTGCTTATTTCTGCTCTAAAATATAGATTGTAGGTACTCGTTAGAACCGCCTCAAAATACACGTTAGAACCGCCTCAAAATATAGATTGTGAGTACACGTTAGAACCGCCTCGAAGAGGCGGTTCTAACGAGTACCTACAATCTATATTTTAGAGCAGAGATTGTAGGTACTCGTTGGAACCGCCTCAAAATACGTTAGAACCGCCTCAAAATATAGATTGTGAGTACACGTTAGAACCGCCTCGAAGAGGCGGTTCTAACCAGTACCTACAATCTATATTTTAGAGCAGAAACAAGCAAAATAGGTTTACCCTTCTGAAGCCCAGTTTTACTATACAAGGATTGGGTTCAAGGGGGTCAGAATTATATAGGCATGTTTTCGTGATGGCACATGTCATGGCTTATTGACATACAACCAGGTAAGTAAACGCATAACCATCCATTTGCGGGCGATTTCTTGCAACCGTCACAAAGCTAATAACACTGCATCGCCTATACTTTTATTTTCTACATGATTGTCAGTGTTTATTGCAATTAAACCGTGTGCATATCAAAGTTTTCCTGCATTGTTTAGCCATTTAATGATGAACACATAACCCTGTAAACCCGTGATTTCTTTATAAAACTTGGATTTTAGAGGGGTATTCTTTTCACGGACAAGTTAACATCATAAGCACAAAAAACAAGCACATGGCACGGTTAGTTGAAAAGATACCGGTTCGTTTCAACCCATGGGCTTATTTCCTGAATATACAGGATCTACATATATATTCAACCTCACATCACGAAATTACGCCGATACAATTCTGGCCCCACTGAACCCCACTTTTATATAGTTAAACTTGGGTTTACAGGAGTCAACCCTTGTTTTTTTTTTTTTTGCTTTAAAATATAGATTGTGTGTACTCGTTTGAACCGCCGCCATGAGGCGTTCCTAACGTGTACCCTTAATTTCTATTTGGAGCAGTAATAAGAAAAAATATCACAATATTTATCGGAAAACTTTCATTTTTTTCGGCGGTAAAACTTACAATGTACAGAAGAACCTCGTTATGTTCCCTGTAATTGTGGCGTTATAGAGAATAAGCCGTTATACAGAATCCCAGTTAGGAGAAAGATAGATAATAAAAGGCGTTTTCTCCATAATTACTCCAAGAAACAAATGTTATAGATATTTGTAAGAAACGCCTGGGTGAGGCAATTCTAACAAATATCTATAACTTTGTTTCTTGGAGTATTAGATTAGAAGACCCTTTCATGACTATGCATAATGTAAACACGCCTATTTAACTTTTACCCCCTTGTACCCCACTGTTATATAGTAAAACTGGAGTTTACAGTGGTAAACCTTATTTGTCTTATTTCTGCTCCAAAATATATTATTGTGGGTACTCGTTAGATCCGCCTGGATGAGGCGGTTCAAAGAGTACCCACAATCTATATTTTGAGCAGTAATAAGAAAAATATCACAATTTTTCATCTTAAAATTTTCATTTTTTCGGCGATAAACATAGCAATGTATTTGTATAGGCGAGTTTTCGTTATGGGCATCAATTTGTGCATTTCCAACCCGAGGGAAACCCCTCGCCTCTCGGAACCGAAGCTAAGCCTATAGCTAAGTAATTACTCCGTTTAAATCGGCGTTGTAACTAGTTTTGACGTCATAACGAAAGATTTGCTGTATTTGAATAGGCGTGTTTTCGTAATGAAATACTTACAAGGCTAGATGCACATATTATAGATAGGTGTAAGGCTAGATGGACATGATAGATGTAATTCCAAAAACTGGGCCTCGGTGTCAGAAGAATTTGCAATACTTAACTGAAGTTCTGTGTGTGCGGGGGGGGGGGGTAAAGCCTGTCTTTGTCATCTTTAAGACATGCAGCAGACATAGTTTCTGAATGAAAGATGATCTTGACCTACCGACAGCCCACCAGCCAAAGGCTGCATTTTATTTACATAGTGGGGCCGTGAAGCAACGACGACATTATTTTCGGCTTTGCCAGCCTGAATCTAAACGTACTGCCTCTACTTTTTTATTTTTTCATACAGACCATAAAGATTGGAATGCTCTGAGCATCTATTTCAATATTTTATTTCCCATGAAATTCGTTGATACTCTGTTTAAGGTGTCGTAAAGATGTCTTTTGTTTAGGAGATAACACATTAGTGTATTGACAATAGAATTAAGCAAGTGTATTATCTATCATCTATTTTTAATTTATAAATACAATCTTAAGTGATCACTTTACGCCCCGAGACATAGAACTATGATTTAACCTCAGAAGTTCGATCTATCGCTAGATCGAACAAACGTTGATGGTTCCATGGCAGTTCTACTACGCCTTAGTTACACTTCGAGTGATCGTTGGAATCATCACAATGGGGAAGATAAAATGTGTGACTACAATATACGTTTAAATATCAAATGTAACGATGTTTCGTTTCCTTTGAAAGTCAGTGAAAGAAAATGGCTTGATTCACTGAATGTGGCACTGAAAATCGCTTTGAAAAATTGCAAACGTTCCAAAGATACAAAGTTTTGAAAAATGGCCTTTTGTCATCAACTTCCCAAAAGATTTTGCATTGCTCATTAATATTCGTGAGGGAATTTGTGATGTCATCTGAGGCTTTTGAAACGTTAAAAATTTGTTTTATTTTTTAAATTCTCTTATAAAGCACATATTGACAAATTCCAGTGGTATTATTTCTTGATAATTGTACTTAAGAATATTTATTGTTAATGTACACTTAAAATGTGATGATTATAATCATTATTTTTTAGATTTAAAATTTAACTTCAACAAATTTTAATTTCATTTTTTGGGTAAAATTGACATTGTTTTCTGGCGGTTTCTTTTATTGGCTTGTTCTAATAAGAAGTTATAAAATAATTTTCCTCATTTCATGATATGTTATCATTTTATCACATATTTTTGAATTGTTTAAACTATTTTTATAATCTTAATTTAAATGGTTATATTATAATTAAATTGGCATTTGACAACATTTATATATTGTAAATATAAGTGCTTTTATTATCCTGTACCCAGATAAGACAAACATCAATTCGTTTGTATAATAACAAAGATGAACTTTTTAAGTAAAATTTGAACCTCATATGACATCACAAAATGACGCATTGCAGGATAGAAATCTATTTATAGTAACAAAAAGATTTCTCACATAAAATAAGTGACGACTGACCTTTAACAGTCATAACTTCTGAATGAAAAGGAATTTTTGACGCGGTTTTCAACACACTGGTCGGTGATTTAAGATCTTCAAACTAAAGATTATAATCAAAAAAGTAAAAGTTTCGTTTCACTTGACCTCTAATAAAACAAATCTTAATATATGCCCATTCAAGAGAAAATGATCAAAATGATATTTACTAGAATATAAAGTAGGGGCTCTGCCTTTATTGAAACTCTTAATACGTTGTTTTATGACGTACATCCACTTGCAATAAAAATTATTATGTGAAGTTTGGGGACGTGTCCTACCGCCATAAGTGGTGGTGCACAGGGAGGGAACATGTAAGCGCAATCAAGATTCAAATGTTGCCTTTGGTTTATAAAATAAAGCTGACATAGAAACAAATCAGGATTACTAAAACAGACATCTAAGCTACCGAATTTACAGAACTTGATACAAACGGCATTACCCTTATCTGGATATTTTGAAACAAATGCTGTAATCTACTCCTACAGTAATGATCCGACTGACCCACCTGCAATTGCTATTATGAATAAAATAACATGCAACTGAATGTATCCATTTATTCACACAATGATGCATTGCCATTGAGCTTGTTACAATGATATAAATATATTTGTTAAACTGCAAGAAATTTCCAGGTTTTCGACTGGGTAGACAAAGGGCAATCACTATTTATATACCCCGTAAGCAAGAAATATACCCTTCTCGCGCTTGCCTCCGCTGAATTGCGATGTCCTCCATTTGGATTTATTGCAGTTGATAAACAATGACAGCAAACAATTTAATGAATCACAATAAAACCAGTGCTTCAGCTGAAGTGCACGACCCGCCGGATGATTTTAGATTTATGAGTGTTACCATATATGGGTATGGCGGCCATTTTGGTCATGTGACATGGACCTAAAACGGTTCCCCCAATAAATGCGCCTTATCGTAATGAGCAAAAATATATCTTATACTTCAGTACTGTATTCTGAATCGTTTGCAGGATAAAATGCATTCTCACTTTTCCAATACAAAAGCATATGTGTCAAAGTTTGACCTAGGCACAAAGAAGGTCAAGGTCAACCCAGGGTCACCATTTTAGCAATTTATGATGGGCCTACGGCCCAGATGCTATTTATCAAGTTTCGTGGAAATCTGCCCAGTGGTTCTGGAGAAGACTATTTTTGAAGGGTTATTACCATATATGGCTTGGCGGCCATTTTGGTCATGTGACCTGGACCCCATGAGCAAATTTTGGTTTCCCCCTTCCCATAGAGGCTCCATATGAAATTTGACTTCAATCGGCCCAACTGTTTCCGAGGAGAAGCAGTTCGACAATTTTGACATTTTTCGCCTCGGCGAGGCTATACTAAATGGAATTTAATATTTCGCTAGTTCATTGGTTAGATCTCATTGATATCTATCAGTATGCCTAAAATTGTTTAAATATTCCAAGCGGTTAAGTCACTATCACCAATTTTCACAAACGGGTTACGGACGGACAGACAGACTGACAGATTGACCGAATGACAGAATGACACGGTGATTTTAGGGCACTCTTAGAAAATCAACCGACTTCAGTCGGTCGCTTTTTCTGCGGGTCGTGCAATAGAAACTTTTGATTGTTTGTCAGTCATCTGGTACTTTATTTCATTGTTTTCCGATAAGAAACCCTCTTTTTAACATGACGTAAACATTTTACCACTGAACACCGTTATCACCATAGTGCGCACAGAAGGGCAGCGTCCGATACAAATGCAAACGCCATAAAAAAGCTTTGCAGTATAACAAACTCGTTATTTTAATTCTTGGCAGGGAACATGTGACCCTTTTTTCGGCCTGAGAGGCATATTCGCCCTCGCCTAACGGCTCGGGCAAATATCGGTCTCAGGCGGGGAATATGTTCCCCGTCAAACATCAAGGTAACTTATAATATTTTACATAATTTAGAGCCTTAGCATTGAGAAAGACATTCTAGTGTTAAGGACCTCTGATAGCTATTGCATGTAGTGTACCGTACGACTATTTATAATTGACGGCTAAAATTGACGGCTCGCACGATTTAAGTAAGCTCAATACAGTAGATTATGTAAGTGGACATAATGAATCTTCTGCAAGGAACAAAAAGGTCACAGCATTACCAATATACGAAATGTTGAATAATAATCTGGCACCTGACTGATATAAAGGAACTTATTTTAGTAATTTATTTAAACCAAAACTGAATCGGATTCCTTCATTTATTAAATCTACGGAAAAGTTGTTCTTTTACCGAAACTTAATCGTCTGATGTTAGTATAATATGACGTCATATCCTTTTAATGCATTAAGCTAACAAGTCCGTGAACCCCCCCATTACACCCCAAAGTATAGAGTGAAAACTGTTGTTTAGGGGGTATACATTATTTTCGTTATTTCTGTTCATAGACATAGGTTGTGGATACTGGTTAGGACCGCCTCGATGAGGCGGTCCTAACGAGCACCAAAAATCTATGTTTTGACACTAAATGAGAATAATATCACAAATTTTCATCAGAAAATTGACCATTTTTGAGATGTACAAAAATGCATTTCGACGCACTGGTGTGTTATCGTAATGGTAACGTCTTTACCATTAATTCAACAAGGCATCGGACTGGAAGGCTGGTGAAAAACCTGGGTTGAAATTTCAAAGCCCCTTTCGAACCTTTCAAACTATATTTTTCGATAAGATTAATGCAAAGTCTAGCAAGTCTATGTAACATGTTTTGTGACAAATAAATATGAAATTTGTCAAAACTAAACAGGTGGTCATATCCGGTCGATGTCATTATATTCTGATTAACACCTTTTGTGGTGAACCGCGTTTAGATGATATATTTAAAGGAAACGGCGTTTACGTGTTTTATTTCATCTACTATATTATTGTGTGTTGTCCTAATTGTTTGTTATTCAGACAATATTATGATATATAATGTGTGAAGTGTACTTTTTTCGGTTTTCAAGATAGCAAACACCTGATGCATTAGTTGTAGAGAAAGAAAGGATACAGATGCGTTATTTATTTATAGACATGTCATGATTACAAACATGCATATTTCAGTCTTTTCCAATTGGCACTGTTTGTGTCAAAATTAATCTACATATGCCGTCAAAAACTCCAATATAAAATACCACAGTCATAACTATAGAGAACATATTTCTAAGCCGTAAAAAGAATAGAGAGAGAGGGAGAGAGATCACCATAACATATTTCTGTATTGAACCCCCTCCAAAACTCACTTCGTATAGGGGAAGTGGGGTCTGCTGGTGTATATATTATGTCTCCAATTCTCACCCTAAGACACAGGCCGAAGGGAGTCATACTCCCTAGAATCGCCTCACGAGGCAGCTCGAACGAGTACCCCAACCATGTCCGGAGCAAAAGCAAGATAAGACCATAATTTTCTTTCCGAAAAAAAAAATTAATCATTCTCAAGGTATGTTATGAAGGAATGCACTTAGTCACATTGATATACTATCATATTAGAGAGAGAGAGAGAGAGAGAGAGAGAGAGAGAGAGAGAGAATAGCAAGTTCCTGGCCCAGTATGCAGTTACAACGCATCAACTATCCTGTCTTTTTACCTTGGTTGTTTCAGTTAAACCTGGCTAGTGTCCAAACCTCACCTCTGTTGGGATTTGTGCCGACTTGTGTTTATCTGACGCTGATTGTGCATGTGATCTTAAGTGTTGTTCCAATAACTGCGGAAAGGAGTGCTTGGATCCAGGTATTTTATTAAAAGCAACTGCTGCCGAACTATTTATTGTTGACGAAATCCTGATTTGATAGCATACATATTACATGGCTGTAATTAATAACATTTCCATTTCCATTTTGTATAAATTGGCTTAACCATTTTCATAGAGATGAGTGATTTTTACTACTCAAGTACAGAATCACGGGATTGTATCCTATATAGTAACTGTCCTTTTTCGCTTTCAGCTTGTGGAGATTTCCATATGGTGATTTTGTTTATTGTATATATTTTCTTGAAAAATAGAAGTAGAGACAATGATCAGGAATCGATGCAATTAACCCAAAGCCCCCATCAGAAACACCAAAAGGAAAGAAACTCAAGTATGAAGCAACAGACCCCAAAGGGAACACCAGCAGAGGAAAGCCTAAAGGACAGTTACTTTCCCACAAAATTGCCAATAGGCTATCCAAAATAAAATAATATATGCGACACAAACGCCCAAAGACAAACCATAGCAAAAATAAACCGCGACAGAAGAACCGCCTTGGAACGGTCAGCGAAAACGAATTCCACTGGGTGCTTAAATCGATTTTACGTGGCCACAATCCTCGCCCTTACTTCCGTCGCGATTAAGACAAGTAATTTGTTCAGTCCGCATGAAGGTCTCCTAACTCGTCAAACCAACATATCCGTTAGCACAAAAATCAAACAACCACAGAGATGAAACAACGGCGAGGACTCAACAGCAAGATACCACTAAAATGCTGGAGCAAAAGAAAACCAACAGTTAGACCCATTTGAAGTAGTTTTATCGATTCCTGATAATAGCTTTCACTTCCATTGTTTATATAAGTATTAAATTGAGTAAACGTTCTCTCGTGAACATGGACAATAGTAGAGACATATCAACACGAGTCAAAGAAAACAAGACATCAAACGCACACAACACAAAACAGTGCAAATTCCAACACGGATGTGCATATTTCAACACGGATAAGCCAATCTAAACTTACAAAATAGCATAAGATCAAAAGCTTTTTCACGGTCAGCACTCAGCAGTAACCTTAATCAGGATACATAGAAACAGTAACAAAGTAATTAGCATGCGACCATCCTTGATCAATGGTTAGTAAAGGAAAAAAGCAAAATAAGGCATTCGTGAATGAGAGTATACGATTATGCGTCATTCGGATGTAAGAACAGTCCAGTTGCAAACCACTAGTTATACATTCAATACAATTTTTGTCGTATTAATTATGAATTGGCTAGACGTTTTAACAAGAGGACCATGATGGCCCTGGATAACTCACCTGATCCATATTGTATTAATAAAATGGCAGGTAATCTATGGCGGAGTAGAGGGTTTGAGCAGTTTTGGTTGACGTTGACCAAAGGAACAGTTCTGTGGAACTATTTCAAAATCAGCCTGGCTGTTTACGAGCAGGTCCTTTTGAGATTTGTATATATTTATGTTTGAGGGCCATTATGTTCAGTGGAGCAAAATATTTTGAGCAATTTTGGTAGAGAGTCACCCATGGAACATTCCTATAAAATTGCTTCCTTGTAGAGTAAGAAGTTGTTATGTTTAATCTATTTTAAGTTCTTGCCTTCATGCGGACTGAACAAATTATTTGTCTAAATCGCGACAGAAGTAAGGGCGAGGATTGTGGCCACATAAAATCGATTTAAGCCCCCAAGTTGAATTCGTTTCCGCTGACCGTTCCAAGGCGGCTCTGTCGCGGTTTATTTTTGTTATGGTTTGTCTTTGGGTGTTTGTGTCGCTTATTTTATTTTGGATAGCCTATTGGCCATTTTGTAGGAAAGTAACTGTCATTTTGGCTTTCCTCTGTTGGTGTTTCCATTAGGGTCTGTTGTGTCATGTGTGTGCGGCTTTCCCTTTGGTGTCTCTGATGGGAGCTGTGGGTTGATTGTATCGATTCCTGATCATTGCCTCCACTTCTATTTTGCGACAATCCTGTTTAGCATAGAGGACCAGTTTGAACAATTTTGACAGATGGTCATCCAAAAATCGTTCCGTTGAAATTATTTTCAGAAGAAAACAGTTTAATGAGCAATTATTGACGCGGCTCACCCAAGAAAAAAACTTTATAAATCTATCAACAGGCTAACGAGGAGAGGCCATTAAAGGAATTGTTCTTTTTTAGCCCTGGCCGCAATCTTGTTCATCCAAACGCTACGGTTTGGCCAAATGTGGTAAATGGCCACAAAAGGAACATTCATGTGAGATTATTTCAAAATTCATCTACTGGTTAAGGAGGTGAAATCGTTCAAAGTGTTTTTTCTATGTTTAGATCTGACGGCCATGTTTACCGGAGCGGAAAGGTCACCCAAAATCGTTCCAGTAAAATTATTTCGAAATGCATCCACTGGTTAAGTAGGGGAACCATTTAAATAGTTTTCTACATATAAGTGCTATAGGCTATCTTGTTCATCCGATAGGAACAGTTTGAGGTCGATCCTGCTGTTCACGACAACCCTGTCTTCGCAAACAGTATAGATCCAAATCAGATGGTTCCTGAAGAAGCCATATGATCAGGATCTACACTGTTTGACAGTCAAATTAAGAATTTGTAGGAATAAATTACATCAAGTAATTTGATTGGTTCAAAGTCAATGGCTTAATTGAATATATAGCAAGAGAAGGGTTAAGATCCATAAGAGTCTTCACATTACCAAGACAAACTGCCACTACGCTAGCTAAAAATTTGATGATTAAAGTTAAAAATAAGTAACAATATCTTTAGCGTTTGGAAAATGCAGTTAATCTTCTTAAGTTGCAATATTGTTTCGGAAAATGTTTCTTAACATCACTTCAGACATCCTTCAGTCTATCTAACCAGAGTTAACTTTCAAAATACACTACAGTGTCGTGCTAAGTTACCCCACCCACATTTAAAGGACTGTAGCTCGAAAAACCCAACCATTGCGCGCGACGAGAGGTATGCCATAAAAAAGTACACATGCTAGGCTGTTTACCTGCAAAAAATAAAAAAAAAATGGTACAATGCCAGAATACCCCCAAATGGGCACCCCACTTTCTCTCTGATCTTTCAAAGAATGTCGCAATATTTAATCAAAAGTTGTTTTTGGCAGTAAATTAAGAAGTTAATAATTTGGAAGGTTCAGTGGTGGTACAAGAACTTGAATTCGCAATAAATCGTGCTTTGCATGGTCTTTTATGAAGCGTAGGCAACCAATATAGCATAGGAACCTTGTCTTGGCCTTCCATAACCAATGCGGCAAACGTGGTGGCTGAACGACCAATGTGGGCATCCACTAAAGTTTTCTCTACAGCCAAAGGCTGCAGTTCATAGGCCTTAGTACCACCAAGTTCTTGCTGAAGAGTGTTATCATAGTGGGACCGTTGTTTTGGCTCCAGCAGATAAGGCCGCTAACAATGTGGCCGTTGTTTAACGGCTCCACTATGTTAACGCACTTCCGCAAGAGCTTGGTGGTACTACAGACTATTAACTACAGCTTTTGTCTGTAAAGAGGGCTTTAGTTGATGACCACAATGGTCGTTCAGCCGCCACGTTTGCTATCGATTCTATATTATGAACACAAATAAGCAAAATATCACAATTTTGCATCTTAAATGTGTTCATTCTATCGGCGTAAAGTTTACAATGTATTTGTATATGCGTGTTTGCGCAATGTAACGTTCAAACACTGGATATGTTATTGAGAACTTAATAAGGCCATTAATAGCGTCAATAGCGTCGGTTTCACATGTTCGATTAATTCCCGTATGCAATGATTACAGTTTGTTGGTGTAATTACGCGAATGCATGTTCCACTTCATGGCATGCATGCAGATACTCGTACTTAAAGATAAAATATTAATGCGCATCTTATCCAAGAAACCTAAATATTCCAGTTGTCTAGTTGTGACGCATTGCCGACGTAAACATTCAAACTTTGACAGAATCTTACCAAAATATATGTTAAAATGTTTAACTCTGGTTATAGTAGTCGCAGATGAGATTGACTAGGCGGAGCTACCGTTTGCGACAGCCTTTGGAACATTCTATTCACAAAAAGGTAAACCAAGTCACCCGATTGTGGGAATTCAACTGTAACGTGGCGTATATGACCATTTGGGCCGCTTGCAGAAAGCATGCGAAAGGCACTCTGCCGAATCTTCTGGTGGAGTCAGTGAATTTGACAGATATTGACAACATCTGAATAGCTGCGCCTAGTCAATCTTATCTGCGACTACAATATATCTCATTTGATGTGCTTAATCCGGCCAAGAAATGCATACTAAAAGACATTATAACTTGATCCGAGTTTAAATCCGATGCCGATATTGGGTTAACGAATCGTAATCCCAGGGTTTTTCTCAAGTTATACCATCTGTTTTCAATTTAACCCATTTTCTCTTCGCAAATTCTCTCTTCCTAAGCAATTTAATGAAGCGTAATCTTTGCTGTTATTTAGTATACCTCTATATTGTTTTCTTTATCTAAACAATGCAGATCAAGGGACTTTCTTGATCTGTGTCTGCACTGCATTGTAATGTGAAGGGGCTGTGCCTAACTATGTCAAGGCTAATAGAAAACTTTGTTTTATTTATTTGTTTGTTTGTTTGAATTTAGGGGTTCATACGTCACCGTGAATACCATTTAGGTCATTTTGAAGATGTTGCTACCAACTTTCTGAAACCTATACCTAACATTGAAGTGACATCACATCTCAACCCCTGCCGCCTAAACAACCTGTCAGCGGTTTCCCACTGCTTATGTACGGTCAGTTCAGCTTTGTATTGAAGCACCATATATCCCATTCTGTTTCATCTAGACGCAATGGGTGGGGCCCAAATGTTTTGCATAAATAACTATACTTATCGCGTGATGTTTGAAGCCATTATCAACTGGACTTAACTTAAAGGCCGCACTCAAACCACAAAAGCCATGTTCAAATCATGAACTTCAAGTGCTGTTTGAACATGGAGTTTTTTATATCACGATATATGTTTTGCTTTGTTTTTGTTACGTTGGGCGACGTAATGTTGCTATCTTGAACGTAGCATTTTGTAATAAATGATGGGCCAGCATTGCCATTGCGAAACTGAATTCATTGTTAAGAAAGTTATGAACTAGGGTCATGTTCGTTTTACGGTCACATGTAATGAGCATTGCAATTTGCCTTCGGAATCTTAAATATGCAAGAATAAGAGCATCCATGGACATTTCATTAAAATCACATTTTTCGGGCCTCTCGCAAGATATTTGAACCATAGGCCTACGGCCTCGTGTTCAAACAGTTTCATCCGGACTCACCAAAGGTAATCGTTATTTTGGTTTTGGATTAATTATCCTTTTAAATTTATTTATTTTATTAATTTTTCGATCCGATTGTTAATCAGAGGTGTACAAAAACCGGAATTCCTGGAGAAAAAACGACCTGACCCTCCGTTGTAAAGTAATCTATTTCCAGCTTGAAACATTCTGCACAGCCCCGGCCCATCGGGGCTTGAAGATATAGATGGGCTGCATGATGCTTCCACGCAGAGCTGAAATCCGATCGCACACGAGTACTGGTAAACCGCTTATGGGATCTTATCCAGCCCAGGTAAAGCGGTGCGAGTCGGAGCGTCCATGTATATAAACCCTATTGATTTCATTGGGCGACAGGGCTTGAGATGTCATTTCGTCTCAATGTCGGGTAAAAGTCCCACAAAATTGGTAGCAACGTCTCGCAAATGACATATACAGTGTTGACAGGGACGTTAAACCTCAAATAAAACAAACAAACAAAGCATTCTGCGATTTATTGCTAAACAATTATTTGCTAGAGTCGATATATTTCTTAAGCATATTCCATTATTGTGTCAAGCCATGATCGAAAACTGGATAACGTGTCAGGTTTTCAGTAATCTGATAATACGAGGATCGTGTGATATCCAGTCCCTGCCCGGTCACTCCTGTCGTCGAGAGTCGCTGCTAGATTTTCGTTTTTGCGGCAATTCTCTTATTTCCGCTCATTGAATATGTTACTGGCGATACAAAGAGCACTTAGTACGAGCTATTCGCTTAGAAGGTCCAAACCTGTCCAGAAGCTTTGTGGTAAGGCTCACTTACAGTGCTCAATACGATCCAAATGTATTACAGGGCTGTAAAACTCAGATGAAATAAAACACTATTCTTATACCTTAGCACAGAGTGTGGTTGCGTAAGACAGGGGACTGTGGCCACGTAAAATCGATTTAAGCCCCCCCCCCCCCCCACAACCCCCAAGTGGAATTCGTTTCCGCTGACTGTTCCAAGGCGGTTCTTCTGTCGCGGTTTATTTTTGTTATGGTCTGTCTTTGGGTGTTTGTGTCGCTATATTGTTGTTGTTTTTGGTAGCCTGTTGGCCATTTTGGTGGAAAGTAACTGACCTTTTGGCTTTCCGCTATTGATGTTTCCATTAGGGTCTGTTGTTTCATGTATGTGTTTCTTTCCCTTTGGTGTCTCTAATGGGAGCTGTGGATTAATTGTATCGATTCCTGATCATTGCCTCCACTTCTATTTTGTATCTTTCTTCACGGGGGCAAATGAGCTGTCCATGCACTACGTAAGGGCAAAGTGTGAATGTTGTTGTATCTTCTGGTTCTACACTTCCATTCAATTTCCTTTTGTTTTTTCTCTTTGCCTTGCTATCATCATAGCTGCCATCGTTTTTGCCCCTTTTCTCTTCCCTGGGAGACGATACAAAATGGCCCACAAATGGCCTACAAAATGACCCACAATGTGTTATCGAAATTATTGAATGATTGGTTTGGTTTGGACGCCACGTGTGTGTGTGTTTTTTTTCAATACTGATTTAGAACGGTTTGGGCTTTTATGGAAGATCTCATTAGCAAATGTATACTAATATGCCGTTACTCGACACAGTATAAAACACGAAACTTGACATATGTAAGTATGTTCCTTGGACCTCATCACGAGAACGCCTTTATAATTCTGTCCCCCTTGAAACCCACTTTTGTATAGGAAAATTGGGGTTTACAGGGGTAAACCTTATTTGTCTTATTGCTGCTCTAAAATACAGATTGCGGGTACTCGTTAGAACTGCCTCAATAAGACGCGTCTAACGTGTACCCACAATATTTTGAGCAGAGAAAAAAGAAAAATATCACACTTTTTCATCTTTTCTTCGGTAAATTTTACAATGTATTTGTATTGTCGCGTTTTCGTAATGTCAATTTCACATCAAGAAAACGCGTCTATATTATTTCGACCCCCTTAAGCCCCACTGTTATATAGTAAAATTGGGGTTTACAATTTCTGCTCAAAAACATAGATTTTTAGTACCCGTGAGAAATCCCGAGGCGGTTCTAAACAGTACCCTTAATCTATGTTTTGAGCAGAAATATGAAAAATATCAGGATTTTTATCTGAAACAAAGAACAACATTTTGTTGGTGGTAAAACATCACCAATATATTTGAATAGGCGTGTTTTCGTAATGAAATTTCTCTAAAATGTCTCAGAAAGTAAAATTAACCGTGAGATATAGCCACTGTATATTACGGAACCCGTGAAGGGACATGAATTTATTTTAATATGTTGTCCGAACAAGATATTATCTTGTGCACACAAGATAATATCTTGTTCGCACAACTTAATATTTTGTGCACACAAGGTTTTATCTTGTTTGCACAACATGTGACATTGCACAATATCTATCTTGTGCGGACAAGATATTATTTTCACACAACTTAATATCTTGTGTTCACAAGATAATATGTTGTTCGAACAAGATATTATGTTGTCCGCACAAGATAATGCACAAGATAATCTGTTGTGTGAACAAGATAATATCTGGACCGCCTTGTGTGCTCAATTAATCAAAAATTTGCATGTCCCTTCACGGGTTCCGTAGTATAGACATTGGTTATTAAAGTCTTTCTAAAGGTATTGTGTTTTGAATACTAATGGGTCGATTGAAACAGTTCTAGTATGAAATATATCGTTGAAGAAATAACACTGGCAGACTTGTGATGATGACTGACATCTCAGGTGTCGACTGAAATAGATTTAAAACATTAGGATAGCAAATTTCTGTGTCCTTGTCGCGCGCTACATATTTTTGTGAAACATTGTGACTTCTTTCTATTTCTGCTTGTTAGAATAGCCACAATAAGGCGCTTCTAACAAGCGCAAAAAACACATTTATGATGACAAGAAAGAAATTAAAACATTCCTTTGAAAACCTCATTTTTGATATGAGCCCGCGAACGACGAAAACTACATTTAAGATTTTTTGTGAACATAAAAGACTACTCAGCATGCAAAAACGAGCAGTCTAATCAGGATTTTAGCTCAACCATTACGAAAACACACCTATTCACATACATTACGAAAACACACCTTTACACATACATTGCCATTTTTTTTTGGGCCAAAAATTAGAAATTTTAAGATGAAAAATTGCGAAAATTTTCTTATTTCTACTCAAAACATAGATTGCGGGGACTCGATAGAACCGCCTTGATTAGGCGGTTCTATCGAGTATCACAATCTATGTTTTTGAGCAGAAATAAGAAAAATAATGTATACGCCCTTTAATCCCAGTTTTACTATATCAAAGTGGGGTATGAGGGTGTCACAATTATATAGGCGTCTTCTCGTAATGTACATTGTAAACTTTACTGCCGAAAAAGGTAAATTGTAAGATGAAAAATGAGAGTTTTCTTATTTCTGCTGAAAATATTGGTTGAGAGTACCTACAATCTATATGTGTACTTTCTGTTGTACTGATATAAGCCGACTATTATCGGTTGTGATTATCTGTTGCAATAGAAATGATACTAGGCTTCGGCCGTTCAAGCTTCAGAGTCAATGACGGCCTCATGTTTCTGTTACTTGTATGGGGCATAATGCTACGTCTTTCATTGTGTTCGCTTTAGTCTGTTTATAATAAAAGTAATCTATAAGCAATTGGTATCCCAAGTTTTTATTTAGCTAAAATGTGACAAAAAGAGCAATCTGTTTATCTGTTGCAGTAGAAGTTATTCTAATCCACAGACCTTCAGGCTGGCCTCAAAGTAAAGCTTCTATAGATTGTTTTGGGCCTAATGTTATGTCTTACGTTCGACCCGCTAAGGTTTATCTAGTGGTTTTCTTTAGCTCGTGTCATAACGTCAGGGGTATTGTCAAGAAATCATCGTCTTTGCTCTACATCAGGGATCGAATGCGATTGCCATGTGTCTGTAATGATGCACTGAGTTAGAAAACAATTATGCGAACCGACAATTTTATTTTGTGTTTAATGTTCGAAATTGCACAGGGCGAAGGTTTGCCAGCTGTATAAGGTCCTCATCACGAAAACACGGCTATATAGTTTTGACCCCTTGAACCCAACTTTAATATAGCAAAACTGGAGTTTACAGTGGTAAACCTTATTTTTGATATTTCTGCTCTAATTTTATAGCAGAACTGTAATTGTTCATTTTTCGGTGGTAAAATTTGCAATGCATTTGGGTAGGCGTGTTTTCGTAATGTTAAACTCCACGGGGATTTTTGCTGTTCAACTTTCTGAAGAGGTGGTTCACGTGTTTTTCTATTATTGTTGCTTTGTTATATTTCAACAAATCGGTTATGTAATTAGTACATAGAGGATCTTACACGAGTGGTCATTTCATATGATTTTAATGAAACGAGCCTTTGGCGAGTTTCATAAATTTCATATGAAATGACCACGAGTGTAAGATTCTGTTTATCATATGACCATTTTAAATTGTGTTTTATCGCCTTTGAAGTTGACAATTTTTCCAGAAAAAATGCACTGTTGACATGGACGTCGTCATGACGTTACTTAATCACGCCAAACTGTTATTACACGTGTAGTCATACGAATTTTATTACACGATGCTATCCACTGCGTATCAACGACGTCATATGATAAAGCTGTATTGTGCATTATTGTTAAGTTCTTTATAGAAGCAAAGTCGTCCCTTTTAAGGAGTAGAGGGATAATTGTTCCGGTCGTTAAGCCCTTGCCGTTCTACTCGTTCTTTGAAAAATAAATCTCTTCTTCATGGTAAACTACTTAAGAGATAGGCTCGATTTTGATTTTTTCGTTAAATCGTTTGACGAAACAGAATTGAAGGCAATGATTTGGAATCGATACAATTAACAAGTCATATTTATCACGTTAAGCATATACATTTAACTGGTGGTTTCCGTCTATTGCGTTCCTATCTCCGACTGGCGCAGAGTCGTCAATTCTGAGGTCTAGCTTTGACAATGTAGCTGCTAGGTCCAGTGCAATCCTTTTGGTGTAAACAATCTTTATTTATTTAAAACGATAAGTAGGTAAGAACAATACATTTACGCATACAAATGACAGTACTTGAAAATGAGATGCATGCTTATATATTGTGAATCAGTATGTGTGAATATGAAAAGTAGAAGTAAAACAAAGATCAGGAATCGATACAATTAACTTACTCCAGCCATCAAAGACACCAAAGGGAAAGAAACACAAACAATAAGCGACCAGACCATAATGGAAACCTAAACAAAGGTAGGCCATAAGGACAGTTACTTTCCAACAAAATGGCCATATGGCCATCCAAAATAAAAAGACACAAGTGATACACACAGTAAGTAACAAACAACACCATAAATAAACCGCCATAGAAGAACCGCCTTGGAACGGTCAGTGAAAAGATTTCCACTGGGGGGCTTAAATCGATTTTACGTGGCCACAATCCTCGCCCTTACTTCCGTCGCGATTTAGACAACTAAATTGTTCAGTCCGCACGAAGGCCTCCTAACTCATCAGTGCAACATCTCCGTGAACACAAAAAAAATCAAAGAACCACAGAGGTGAGACAACGGTGAGGCCTCGACAGCAAGAAACCACTGAAATGCTGGCGCAAAAGAAAACTAACAGTTAGACTCCGATGGGCCCGGCCAGACACAGAGCATCAGGCACCAACCAACATTACCTTGAATTAGATCTCTCTAATTCTCAATAAGCCTTTACGTTGGAGCCGTCATAGAATCTGAGGTCTGACCCACCGGCGTGCAATTTAAGAGGGAAGCAAAGTTGCCAATCGAAGAATGATTTTACGAAATTGGGTGCTGAAGTCATTGCGGTTATATATTTTTCTGAATTTATATACTAAGTCAACATAAAATTCGGGTTCCGATATACCTTGTTGCAGAAGAGATTTAAGTCCAATATTGAATTTTGAAATTAAATCAGAATGACGTCTATAAAATTTTGAAAAGGCTTTGCGTAGTTTGTGGTACCGATAACCCTGATTAAGGACTTTAGCCGTTAATAATTTATTACGAGTGTTGAAGTCAGTTATATGACTACACACACTAGCAAATCGAATTAATTGCGAAATATAAACGCCATAGGATGGCGCACGAGGAACATCACCATCCAAAAAAGGAAAATTTACAATCTCAAAATCAAAGTCATCGCGTTTATCATAAAATTTGCACGAAACAAACCCATCTACAATAGATAGATGTAAATCCAGAAACAGGGCCTCGGTATCAGAAGAATTTGCTTTATTTAACTGAAGTTCTGGGAGGTAAATCTGACTGAACAAACCATCGAAATAGGTATTATCAATATTTAATAAATCATCTAAATATCTAGAAGTGGAGCTAAAAGCTTCAATAATTTCAGATTGGTTATCAATGGAAAGCGACAACATGAAGTCTCTTTCATAACAATACAATAACAGATCAGCCACAAGAGGTGCGCAATTCGTACCCATCGGAATACCCACAATTTGTCTAAATAACTTAGTACCGAATCTAATATAAATATTGTCAAGTAGAAAGGTGAGGGCATCACACACTTTCTGACATGACCAAAGTGTATAATTCTTATGCATTTTAGAAGTGAAAAATGCATTTCTGACATTACATGCAAGATAGAGAGAATCTGCTCTGTGAAAAGCCCATTCAATTAAATCATTAAGCTTTTCTTTTACAAGAGTATGAAGAAGTGTAGTGTAAAGAGTGGAAAAATCGTGAGTAGACAGACTTGAAGCACGAAAATGTCTGGATTTCAATTTATTTAAAACCTCATTCGAATTTTTTATAGACCAAAACAGATTTCTTCCTGATCTTTGAAAGATTTTATCACAATATTAAATCACATGCGTTTTAATAGCAGTAAGACAGGAAGTTAATAATTAAGAAAGTTCAGTGGTAGTGCAAGAGCTAGAATTTGCAATAAACCGTGCTTTGTAAGGTCTTTTATGAAGTTTTGGTAACCAGTATAGCGTAGGAAGCTTGTCTTGGCCTTCGGTAACACACACAGAAAACTTGGTTGCTGAATGACAAACATGTTTATTTACTATAGCTCTCTCTTCAGCTGAAGGCTGAAGTCCATAGGCCTTAGTACCACCAAGCTCCTGCTTAAGCGTGTTAACATAGTGGAGCCGCCACACAACGACAACGTTGTTAGCGGCCTTGTCTGCAGGGCCAAAACAAACTTCTTATGAAATTCTTGAAAACCTAGTTTAAGATGACGTAAAGACGTCTTGGGCTTAGGAGGTAATAAGTTAGTATTTTGAGAATAGAAAGAAATGCGTTTATTCACTGGTTTTAAAATGCTAAGTTTCCAGTCATAAAGGGCTTTATGCTCAACATACTCTCGCTTACACCATCGATTACCGAATTCATTCAAGGAAGCAGCGATTTCATCTCTACATTTACTGATATCAATTTTAGAAGGAAACCGATATTTCGGTCCTTTAGAAATTATATTCCTTATCCTAGAATCAGGAATAATTTTCAAATTGCCAGTAATTACATGACCAGCAGCAGGATAGCAATACACTGAGTTTTTACAATCACATGAATCAGGAGATCAATATCAAGATCTGAAACAAGTTTATTGAAATTAAAAATGATAGATCTAACAGGTTTGTTATATTTATAGCAAATTATAGGTGTTTCAGTATTTTGAAAATAAGCAGGAATGGAAGATAGCACCGATCTCTCACGGAAGATACTGGGCAAACCTATAAAATCCATACCCTTATTAATGAAGAATATTTTGAAGAAATGGCGTTTATGATTAATTTCAGAATCAATGTAAGGACGGAGAGTATGCTGAGTATAGCCTCTAGTTAAGAGAGCCGCTTCATATAACTGATGAGAACTATCGTAGAATTAATTCGCCTCGGTGTCCAGAAGACGTAAAACAGAAACGGGTAATGAACTTAAAAATGAAAGCATAGAGTGGCGTCCATGATTTAATAATATAATTGACAGTCACTTCAGTCTAGTATTGTTTCGTTTAAACGCACGTGATTTACGTTTAAGTTACCATTTTTCCTAGTGCCGTGAGATCTAGTTCTGCGTTTTCGACATTCCAGTAGCGAGAAAATATCAAAGTCCGGCATTCTGGAAATATTACCCTCATGAATTCATATCATAAAGTACTTTTTTCAGATTTATGCGACTGAAAAATAAATAAAAGATACAAGAGTCTCAAGAAAGAAAATGGTCCCAACGAGCACTCGCATTGTATATGAAGAGTATTTTTAAGCAGCAGAGCATTGCCTAATGGAATGCCTGAGACTATAAAAAATGTTTGACGAAGTGATAGCCAGCACTACTGAGGTTTAGTCATAGTTCTTTGTCATTAGGTGCAATTTGGCTATTAACATTACGCAAACACGCCTATTCAAATAGATTGCCACCATTATCGCCGAAAAAATGAAAATTTCATGATGAAAAATTGTGATATTTTTCTTATTACTGCTCAAAATATAGATTGTGGGCACTCTTTAGAACCGCCTCATCGAGGCGAGGCGGTTCTAATGAGTGCCCACAATCTATATTTTGGAGTAGAAATAAGAAACATAAGATATACCAACGGAAACCCCAGTTTTACTCTATAAAAGTTGGGTTCAAGGGGGTCAACATTATATAGGCATGTTTTCGTGATTATTTAGATGTGTACTGAGTTTATTCATTAGACTCTCTTAAGTGAAAAAAAAACTGTTTTACAACAAAAAAAAAACAAGAGTTGTCAGTAGACAACATAGCTCGCTTTTGGGGGCCTAAGATGGATGACACTGCAGCAAATGAAATATAACAAAAACCAAACCCCTAATCATCCTGTTTTCAAGTCTTTCCACTGTAAAAAAAATGAAAAAGAAATCTATATATGATAAAAAACAATTTTACAAACTTCCAAGTAATAACAAGGCATGACAGACGATTCCAATCCCTTCTCACAAGATAAATTAAAAAAGCCTAGCCTAGCATTTGTGTAAATTACATTATCCATCAATAAATGTATGAAACTTAGAGTGATTGCAAAGTTTTTCTAAAATAGCCACAGTGACCTTGAGTTTAGAGCACCAGACCATGAAAGTTGAACAGACTCTAGAAGTTATTTGTATGAAGTTATCTTAAAATCCCAAATAAATGTGGACATCAGAGCAATGATCAAGCTTTTTCTAAACAATAAGCACAGTGACCTTGACCTTCAGCCCCTAACCCGGAAAGTCAAAGTCACTCAAGATATCATCATACCGAACAATTGTGTCAACTTATATTAAAATCCATCAATCAATGAAGGCGCAAGAGCGATGACAATACTTTTTCTAAAAATCGCCACAGTGATCTTGACCTTCAGCCCCAGACCCTGAAAGTCGAACTCGCTCAAGATATCATCATTGCCAACATTGGTGTGAAGTTATATATAAATCCATCCATTAGTGTAGGCACTAGACCTGAAGCCCCAGACCCGCTATGTTTTAAAACGAAAAAAAATCCTCCCTTGGGATTTGACTCACGCAGCTTGCAGATAAACTTTAACACAAGGAAATAAGGGAGGTAATGCATAGGAGTGTGTTAACTTCTCCAAAAGTCCAATTAAGCTCAAAAACCTGTAAAATAAAGTACAATTATAATGTTAAATATTGTTTCTTTTTACCAATCGTTAACTATATATTCAAAATAAATCTGTAAAACATCACATATAAGAGCATGCAGATAAACTTTAACCAAAGCGGACTCCGACGCCGACGCTGACGACGGACGCTCGGGGATATGGCAATACCTCCCCCTTACTTTCGTAAGGCGAGCTAAAAACGAACTCATTCCCAAATGATTCATAAATATAGGGGTGTAGCGGGCCGCCATCCCTCGGGCTTAGAGAAATAGATCGAACTGCATGACTGTTCCACGTCGAGCTGAAATCGGCTGCACTTGACTAATGGTTAACCGCTTACAAGGTCTAAGCCTGTCCAAGCAAAGCTGTGAGAATGGGACCTTCAATGCATAAAAAACAGGTTTCACTGGGCGGCAGGGATTGAGTCCCACACAATTGAAAGCAACGCCTCCAAAAGGACCTAAATAGTGTTGTTGGGGACGTTAACCCTAAATTCTAAATGCATTTGTGTAATAACACGACGTCTGATTGGATATCGTAAAAATTGCGACGGTAAAGTCTTCGATACACTATGTGAAATACGACGTCATAACGTAACGTCGTCTTTCGTTGGCAATCATTTGGTTTTACGCAGCTCGTGGCGCTTACCGTTGTGTAGAAAAGGGTACATTTTTACCAAATAAACATAATAAGTACAGTAGACTGGGGGGGGGGGCGATAGCTCAGTTGGCAGAGTGTCCGCTCCGGGGAACGGGAGGTCACGGGTTCGATCCCGGGCCGCGACATACCAAAGTCGTTAAAAATGGTACTAGCTGCTCCTCGCTTGGCACTCAGATTTACGGGGTAGAGCTAGGACTGGTCGACCCAGTGTCAGGATAATGTGACTGGGTGGAGTATCATGTAATGTGTCTGGAGTATGATACTTCAGTGAAGCAGCACTATTAAAGTGAGCATTGAGCTCCCTGTCGCAACCAGACACCGTCGTGATATGACTGAAAATTGTTGAAAGCGACGTTTAACCCGAATTCACACACACATAAGAATGGGTATAACTGTAGTGTAACTTATTGTGTCGCAGTAAAACGAGATGTTTGACCGTAAAACCGCCGATTTCAACCCAAAATAGCAATTTACTGTACAGTTATTTCCTTAGACCACAAACAAAAACAGGTGTGAGGAGTTGATGGGGGGAAAGCTATGGGGTCTCATGAGCGTGTTAGAATCAGCCAGTAGAAACGAACCAACCGTGTTGAAATTTTAAAATTTCACCGTATGTTGTCAGAGATTTCGATGATGTCAGTCCAGGCCCCGATGTTATAAAACGTTTCCATGCTCAAATCACTTGAGCATGAAATTTAACCTGCTCAAAAATGCCAACAAATGCAGGACAAATAACATATTCTGCTATCTGAGAAAGAAAAATTCTTAATATTTTCATTTGTATGAGCACCACAAGTTGCATACTCAGCTGAGTTGAGCATGAATAAAATTTATAACATCGGGGCCAGAGATAGGAGAGACCACACTATTTCTTTACACTTTTACTTTTATGACAATGTACCTTCAATTTCACATTTGTAGCCGGTGTAACCATATGGACATCCACATATGTATTCATCGATAGCTAGAAAGTAACATGTGCCGCCATTGAGACAACGGGCTCGAGAACAAAGCTCTGAAAACAAAATTTCAATGGTCAATGAAATGTTTCCTCGACAGACTCGTATTTGAGAGAAATGAGACTTACGTTTCAGAAACAATGCTGTGATTTCATCCATTTCAAGTTATGTTCAATATACAGAAATACCCATTATGTGCTAAGAGCTGAACACCGATTCTCCATTCTGGATTTTGATTAACTTGGTTAGACACGTGTAATTTCAGATAGTGTTTCAAACTCTCACTTTTCTACTTGATAATATTCATATGAAATTTGGCTTAAAGATATATAGGTAAATTGTGGGATTCCGATAGGTACGAATTGAGGACTACTTTGGCTGATTGTTTTTTTTTTTGTTTTTTTTTTGTTTGTTTTTTTGTGATTATAGGGCCTTCATATGTCCATTTCTGGTGAACAGCTGTTTGATTTTATTGAGGCTTTCAGCTAGACGTCTAGATATTTAGAAGATTAATAAAATGTTAACAAGACCGACTTTAATGATTTGATGAGTAAGGTGTTACATTCAGAATTTCAGTTGAACACACACAATCTTCTGATACCGTAGCAGCGTTTTCCTTACAATTACACACCCATGCGCCAAAGTCCATTTTTTTCACATATCCGAATGGCTACTTTTCTGATGAAAATCCGTGATATTTTTATGATTTATAGTGCAAACATAGGTTGTTGGTGCTCGTTAGAACCGCCTCATCTAACGAGTACCTACAACCTATGTCTTGGAGCAGATATAAGGAAAATAATGTTTACCCCCGTAAACCCCAGTTTTCTCTATATAAAGTGGGGTTTAGAGGGGTCTTTATTTCACGGACTTGTTCACGTGATGTTAATTTACATGTATAACATGAGTGGACAAACGTACATTTGTAAAATCAGAAGCTCCTGTCACTTTCCACTCAAAGGCAGTTAGCAGCTTCGTTGTCTCACCTCTGTGGTTCTTTGATTTTTGTGTTCACGGAGATGTTGCACTGATGAGTTAGGAGGCCTTCATGCGGACTGAACAAATTATTTGTCTAAATCGCGACGGAAGTAAGGGCGAGGATTGTGGCCACGTAAAATCGATTTAAGCCCCCAAGTGAAGAAGCAGTTCGGCGTCGGCGCTGCGAGGGTTCAGATGCTCTGGGCAGAGAAGGAGACATCCAATGCCGCAACAGAGAAGGCAGAAAGAGTGGAGAGTGTCGTCGACGATCTACGATTGTTGCTACGCGATAGCATCGGCCAAGCCAAGTTGGTAAATAGGCCGACCATCAACGAATTCTATGAGCTCCTAAAGAAAAGCCTGAGTCGGTTTGAAACCACCACAGAGAAGGTGTCGATTTCGTTGACGGAGATAATTGCCTCTCTGAAGCGGCGCGAGGCGGCGAGCGGAGGCAATGTGATCTCCGAGAATATTGGAAAATCCATCGGAACCTTCTATACCCTGCTGTACGACAACCTAAAGTCGCTCGAATCTCTTACAGAGCAGGCCGCAGATTTGTTGGTGGGTGTGTCTTCCGCTATAGACGGAGATGAGGTCGAGCCGCTGAACCCCTCGGTAGTAGAAAAACTGGTGGATATGGCTGAAAGATGGGTATACTTGTCTCTCTCCACAGCAATTGTCTGTGGGGTGTTCGCTACGCCAGACCCCCAGAACCTCGAGACACTGCAGGCGAAAGTTCCGAGACCAAGGACCACTGAAGTAGGGACGTAAACAAACCGGATAAATTATCACCCCGGTGGATGGATTCGAGCTCAGCGCTTGAGAACCCCATCCGGAGGAAGCTGAGTGTCCGGTGGCACAACAAGGAGTTCTTCGCGCACAAAGCCGCGCTGAGGTCCATCCTGCAAGTAATACACCACAGGCGCATCAGACTTGGTGACTGTGCGCCCGAGCCGGTGCACATCCAGGGACCATATGGGATCAGTCGCTCGCCGGCGCCCCCCTTCAAGTTCGCCAGGCTGGTACAAATAACGAACACCGACGCCGGAGGGGATTATTGTCTCCTCGAGACCCACAGGACGACCAGGAACTACAGAGGAGGGCTTTTGTGTTACTGATCGCGCCCTTATAGACTCAGAGGGCTTTTTGCCGGTCAGTCGGGTGACCTCATCATTCAAGGCTGTCACAATGGCAGGCAACCTTTTCACCCACTCTGTAGACCGCTGACCAGAAGTGAGTCGCATCTCCTGAGCGTACTGGTGTACAAAGAGCCGCTCAGCCAAGGTACGATTGAAGCGCTCAACAATGCCCTGGTCCCGATGGATGTCAACCCGACCGCGCCGAACCTGGACAGAGTGCTTTGCCAACAGCTGGCTGACTGAGCCCATGAACTCACGGCCGGGGTCAACCTGGAGCAATTTGGGCCACTTCAACGGGCTCCGTTTGTAAATCCGAGCCAGGCTATCGGCGACCTCTGTCGCAGTCTTGTTGATCAAGGGCTCAGCCTCCTTGTAACGGCTGGCGACGTCAACAACCGTGAGAGATTAGCGGTAGGTTTTCCGCCC
Organism: Lucinisca nassula; assembly: GCA_963580285.1. NCBI lineage: Eukaryota > Metazoa > Mollusca > Bivalvia > Lucinida > Lucinidae > Lucinisca > Lucinisca nassula. Next base: position 710,466 of record OY757023.1, on the reverse strand, counting down.
AACTCGGTCGTGTGGCAGAAAGAGTAGATCCGCCTGGTGTACTTCGTTCGGTGTGGCGATGTCGAATTTTGGCCGTGGCATATGCCGTTGGGTTGGAAGGTAGATCTGCCAGATAGCCTGTCTTTTGAGCCAGTCCTTAGCCCGCTGCTCACTCACCTTCGCTGCCGACGCCAGCTTCTCAATGGCAGCGAGCCCCTTCCAGAAGCCCTTTGGGCTATAATATATGGCAGAGAGCTTACTGACGGCCGTTGCTACCAACAGCCAGATAAGTCTCCAAAAGAATGAAAAACTAAAACTCACTTGGCGAGTTTGTAGGCCACAAAGCCGGTAGCAGCCATCCCCAGGATGATAAAGGCAATCTCGCGTTTTTTCTGGTTATCACTCGGTTGGTAAAAGTCGGAGAGCTGGGGTTCGGGCCCCAGGTCGACATTTTTCCCGGTGACCTGCTCATACAGGCGCATCGCGTCATCGACGTCTTTGAAGGTTCGAACGGCGTGCCCCTGGCGGCGGAGTTCCTCAGTGATGAAATCAATACGTTCAGTCCGTTTTCGAGACCATTCTGCTATGCAGCCTGAACTTCTTCGACAGCTTTATCGTGACGCTTGCGCTCTTCGTCGACGCCAGAGCTCTTCAAACTGGAGAACAAGTAGTTCGATCCCGAGAACGCCAGAGCGTTCAACAGGGCACCGCCAACGAGCATAGTAGTACTTGCCATTACTTCATAATATCAGCAGGTATCAGCCCCTGTTTAATTAGCATGTCTTTGGTTGCCATGGCGAGAGCGACGTCAACTATGGCCATACCCACATCGCGGGGTATGAAGTCTAGTTTCGGGGGGCTACCCCCTATCGCCATCTTGCCAAGCCGGGCGTATCCAACAGCGATGCCACAGACGACTGCGCTATGGTAGAGCGCGTTGACAAGCATTTTACCGTCAGCTGCCGGGGTTGTCATTATTGCTACGCAAAGGATTTACTCCATATAGAATGGGTCTGGGCTTGTCTTTAATTGTGGTTGCTGCGAAACAATAAGCCGCTTGGGCATCGACGCTGTCGATGAGTCAACGGGGGTGCCACTTGTGGCGTTTGTACCGCCTGTGTGGCGCGCAAGCGCAGAAGAAACATGAGTGCACCGCCCGTAAGACAAGCTTCAATGATCCATGGGGTCCAGTCGGTAAGTCCATGATTGTGTGCTGCACCACTGCGTGACGGTTCCTTTGACACCGCTTCCTTTGGAGGAATACAGACATCAGCTGCGCTGACTGGTGGACGAAATGAGTCTTTGGCCGTCCGAAGCTGTTCGAGCAGCCGTTCCTGTTTGGCCTGTCTGGCAGCAGCTCCAGCACGCCCAGCCGCCACTTTTTTCGGATCCTTAAACGTGTTGCTTCGCAAAGGCTTGGGGGTCGTAACTCTGTCTGCCGGACTCTATGCTGGCTCTTGGTTCTCCTGTTGCTCCGCAACAATCTGCTCGTTCTCCGACATCGTTTATGTCATAGATGGCAATAGGGCATCGATGTCCAAATCGACAGTGCTTCACTGTAGTAAGCGCGGCAGTTAGCGGCGCCAAGTACATGCCATAGCGATGGTAGAGCTCGCAGGTAGCACTGCTGAGTGCGTGTCCGACAAATGGGTCGCCCTCGAGGTCAGCAATAAGACCGGGTTGGTTTTCGGCAGGTATCGGGAGAAACATAGATGCCAGCCCCGCATAAAGCTGGAGCGCCGTAGACCCCAGCGTCTTCGTCATCGCTGCCCCAAGCCTTGTTTCATAGCAGGCGTAAAGCTTTTCGGTTTCGCTGTTGTCCAGAGCGTCGATCTGTTCTGCGGTGAGGACCTTTCCATGGACCAATAGTCCATATTGCTTGGCTTGGCCTCCCACTACCAATGCGGCGAGCCTTTCACGGTATTTTGCACCCGGTCCTCGAGGAGCGGCTCCTCGTGGCGGTCTGACGTCGCTGCCGTTCCTTCCGCGGTTGGGGCTTCAGCGTTCTGCCTTTGCTCTGTCGTTCCTATCAGCTCATCGATCAGTTCGTCACAGTCCATAGCTATTGCTTTGCGAATCATTGCGAGTTGGCGGACCAGTCTAATATAGTGTCGAAAGCGCTGGCAGAAGCGTGCGTGTGTGTTAACACACATCCGAGTAATGTTAACATACTGCCTAGAAATAAAGAACAGCAGTACCAGCTGCGCGCCAAGCACTGTGAGTTACTTCGTACATTACTTAACACCATATAAGCAGCTGGTTGGTCTGTCTTTAATATAAGTTTAGCATGCTTTGTCTCGGCTAACTGCTGCCTCACCGACGCCCGCTGTTCTCGTGTGGAGATCACGTCATTCTCGCGCAAGCAGTCTTCGAATGAATCACGATCCTTGCAGTGAAACAAACAGACCCAGCGCGTCTTCTCGCGCAAGTCCTTCAAGACGGAGTTGAACTTTTGGGTGAGGACCCAGACGCTCTGGTCGGCGTGGCGGCCCGAAAACGCTAGCTCTGACAGCATGTCTTTCTTTTTCGTCAAAGCCTTCGTGGCCGAGCAGTCATCGATGATATATAAGGTAGGCTCGCCAATAAACACCTGGTAAAACGCTCGCAGGTAATCGTGAAGGCGCTCGCCGGGGTCTAGAACGTATACCCCAGGGTCGGTCCAGATCCAGGGGCGCTGGTATGTTTTATTATACTTTATGGTGGGGCAGAGGACCACGATGTGCCGAAAGAACTCCCGGCAGGGGCCTTCGAGAAGATCGAGGATAAAAACGGTTTTGCCGCATCCTGTTTGCCCGCATATTGTCGCCGAATGGGCCGTGCCCGGTAGGAGATTTATTAATAGTTCCCCAGGAACATTAATAGACCGCTGAGACGAACCGGCCATCTTCGACGTTAAGCTGTGCATCCATGATGACGTAGAGATAGATGTTCAATGCGCCAGCCCCCTCTGCTGTTTTTCTTATCTGGATTGTCACGCCTTCGCTGGCATTCTCTATGCGGCGGCCACTGCCATGAAGCCGTTCGTCGTCGATTGTCCTGAGGTCAAGCCACAGGGAGTATTTGCTTGTCAGAAATTCCCCCAGGGAGACGTCTGCCAGGGCCAGGTCTTTCGCCAACGTTGCCACTTCAGGGTGACGCTTACTGCCGGGCGACGATGCAAATAACTTCTTCGCCTCGTCCCACATCTGGTAGGCACGCATTCCCTGACTGAATAACTGGTTGGGGACCCCCTCGATAGTGACCTCCACTTTGGTTATTTTCGGATTATAAAAGGCCTCAGTGTTGCGAGCGAAGGGCTGCCGCGCGGCCGCGTCCTCGAATAGCATCAGGATGCCCTTCATGCTTCGGGCAGGCACGTTGAGATTGATATTCCAGAGGGTGTCGCTATTGTCTTTGCTGATTTTTCGGTGCCGCAGTACCCGGTCGTACAGGATCGCGAGGCGGCCTTTGTACTGGTTGCTGATCATGCGGGCCAGCTCTGGCAGGGTGGTCATGTCATACTCGAGACTGATGTTCTCAATGCTGTAAGAGGTGTTATTATCGTCTGTGGCATGCACCACGCTGCTGTAGTCGTTAAAGGTGAGTTCATATTCGAGGCGGTCTCCCAGCGCGCTCTGGTAAAATGGCATGTGGCTTTCCAACAGCTCGAAATCGAGCGGAATGTAGAAGCGGTAGCCGAAAGTATCGGCGATGGCTTTGTCAACCGCAACAGACACATTTTTATCTCCAGCATTGATTCGAATCTGCGTTGTGTTTCGGTTATCAGACGTATCAATGCCTTGATAGTGGTCATTTTTCCGCTCTGAGGCCGTCTTCCAGAGATCGTTGTAACAGTGGTAGACGTCTCTGTCGTCGATGCTGAGGACCTAATTCCCCGGTATCTTGACGACCGTCTTTTTCACTATCGCGCGGCCAAGGTTCTGAACCACAGTCCTGTTGGCATCATCGCTGTGCAGCGTGATCGTGAAAGCCAACCTCGCGGTCCCGGGGACAATCGCATCGTTTGTTCCAAGGTTGGGAAACCGGACAAGCAGCTGTTGGTTCTGGTCAATTGTGCTCGGGTTGTGGGAAATGACGATGCTTCGGCGCTCGCCTTTTTACGCCCAGGGGCTCGCGGAGGCGCCTATAAGGATCAAGCTTGCGTCCGAATTGGCTTGAAGCCATAATGACATTTCTTATTAAACTTGTGCTATATCTTTAAATATAAGTTTACATTATGGCTGACTATGATTTCGAAAACCCAACGTTCGACCCAGACGGGCCTGAAATAGATGATGATTATGATTTCGACCTCTCCGACCCCCCGATGGAGCCACCACTGCCCGTCCAGCAAGATCAAAACACATCCGGGGACAATTTGCAGAATCTGCAGGGCGAGTTGAAACAGGCAGAACTTGAGGCTCAGAAAAAGCGCCTGGTTGACACTTTCTACAAAGAAGTGAACCGTGCCTATGGGTTGCGCCCCGAAGGCAGGATCGACTATAGCCAGTTTTGGGATTGATGCCGACGGCAAAACACTCTACTAGACCCCAGGCGACAAAAAGATCCCTATCACTGCGACGAGGGGACAATTCCGGTTTCTGGCCCTATCAACACTGGCCACAAGGTACGGAGGAGGCGGCACACATGCACTGCGAAGTTCACTAGGTTCACCGAATACACGTCGTCTAAGTAGCTCCGCTGTGAAGGCTCTCCAGCAGGAAGATAAAGCCCTCCCGAGCGGTGCGAACCTTGAAAATATCAAACTTCAGGACCTCCCCGGCATAGCCGATAGCGCGCGCCGCAGCGCAGCAGACGTTGAGACCGTATTGAAGACAATTGATGATCAGCCTATCGACACCGAGTGGGTCACCATGGCCAAAAGAGAGCTCGCTGGGCTTGAAAAGGCCATGACTCGAACCCAAGATGAGTTGGCGAACAACCTGGCGAAGCTGTCAAAGGTCGACGAGGGAAAGTCCAAAGTTGAATAACGCTTGGCCAGGGAGCGGCGGAAACTGACGGAAACGGACGACCCCGAAATCCAACAGCAAATTCGGGACCGGATCAGAAACCTCGAGAGTGCGTTTTCTGACATAGAAATCGAAAATCAGTCGAGGCTCGAAGCCCTTTCTGCGAACAGAGAAGCTCTCCGGTCCCAGATCTCCCGAATCCGTGAGACGTTCAGGCGGCTCCTTCATGAAGACAAAACGCTGGCTGAGCGCATTCGCACCCTCTTCCGCGAGCAGAGAATTACCATCGTGAGCATCCTTACAGCGATTAGGATGCCAATCTCGACCCTAGTGCTTGCGCTAACAGGCGGCGTGGGGAGTGTACCGGCTCCGGCTCCAAAGCCACCCGGCAAGGGCAGGGTCAAGGAGTGGGTAAAAAAGCGCCTACAGTCCCTCGGGCGTGCCCTGGCCAATTTGGCCGGCAAGGCCGCGGCTGCCCTGCCCGGAATCATCGGGTCCATCGTCACTTGGCTCTTGAGCACGCTAGGGAAGGCCGCTTCGTGGCTCGCAATAATTTTTGGGCCTTGGTCATCGGCGTGGGGGCCCTTCTTCTCGTGGCTGCACGGGACTGGCTAGCGCTCAACCAACCAAAGCGCCACTAGGCCGAGCGCAATCCCTGCGACTTTGAGAGCTGTTTTTTCTTCTTCATGGTAGAGACCGGATTTCCGGTCCGGAGCAACCGCGGCAGACGTAGGCGACCCCTCGGGCGGTGGCCCTGCGAGTACTCGCGGATCGGTCCCGGCTGGTGAGGCAGTTTTCCCCTGGAATGTCCTATCGACTTTAGAGGCAGGATTGATCAGTGCTGCCTCGTTTCTTCCTGGGTTGTGGCCGATGGCAGCGTCTGACACCGCTATTTGGATTTGGTTATTATAACCTTGGACATTGCCGGGGTGGATTGCCATGTCGCTCGGCATCAAGTAGAGCGCTCTCCCGCAGACATAATCCAGTGGTGTGGCTGCATATTGCAACGTCTTTTGATAGCGATCGATGCTGCTTGGGATGTCGACGGGTGAGGTGATGGCGTCTTCGAGATTCGCCGTAAACTGCTTTTGGGCGTCGAACCCCGTCCCGACTTTGAGAATGTTGGAACGGGTCTGAGCTTGCGCTCCCAAGATTGCCCAAACGTAAGTCCGAATCGAGTCGTTGAGGAGCTCGACACCCGCTTGCGTGAACCCTTCTGATTTATCTAGAATGAACATCGTCAACGCCTTTGAAATATCCCGGATATGACGTATGGAGTCCTTCGGGTGAAATAAGGGGTATGAAGGTACCAACAAAAGATCCGAGGCCTTGATACCCGTGGTCTAACTTCTGCCTCCAATCCGTATCAGGTGAAACGGCGAACTCCTCGCAAAGCCGCTTGTAGGCCCTGGAGTCATACGGGTTATCGAACCATGAATTGGACTTGTCCCCAGGGAGGGCGACTTTTTGCTCCTCAAGCAGACGCCTCGTCGTATAATAAACATGAAAGCAATACAGGCTTGCAAGAAGGGGCTCAGCCGATTGGAGATGGTCCTGGAATAAAACACCACATCCGGCGGTTGCGCACCAAACCGCAAAGTTCAGCTGGCACTGCCACCAGCTGAAGGGAGTATCCACCCAGCTATCCCACGCCTTGTTTGCCATAGTGACATCCCCGGTAAGCGGAGGGTTTTGATATTCGCCGAAGATGTTCGGGTACTTAGCAAGGAAGTGACTGCCCTTATCGTCGACCATTATGACTAGGATCGGCGCCCCTGCCGCTGACTCTTTATATTTGAAATGGCCGCCCGCCTGATATTTTGCCGAGCTATTAAACATAAATGCCTTTGTATCCATACCCATTTTGGTGTTGTTGTGTTACAATTGTTCAAGCTAATTTTATTATTATGTACATCACACTCACTGACGTTCAAAATGATGTGTCAATCAATCTTGCCAGGACCCTGTCTGCGGGTGAGCGAGAGATTGCTATCTGCGAGTTGACATATTATCACTTGTGGTACAACATATGCACGGTGAAAAGGAACAATTAGGTCTCAAATAAAAAGAGTGAAAAACAATACCTGACGGGTATTATAACGTCTGTGAGTTGAACGAAAAGGTGTTTCAGCGGTTGAACGCCGAACTCACTCTAGATGAACCGTCTGGTCTACTACAATTAACGGCAAAGCCCGGAGAAGTTATAACAATGAATCGCGAATTAGCTAATATCTTAGGCTTTTCCGACAATACTTTCAGACCTCGTCCCCCAACATTTACCCTTGTCAACGGCGACCTAAAAAGTAATGAACCCCGCCCCCAGACGTTCACTGCAAAGAAGCAACACAAGCTGGCCGTCCATCGTGAGGTCTACTTTCACCTTGCTGAATTAAGTACTTCAGACAATCTGCATAACGGTCACTTCTCTACACTGCTTAGATCTGTCCCCGTCGAGAACGAAAAGTGTGGAGCTGGTAGAACTGAATCATTTCCCGTCTTATAGTACAAAAGATTGTCGTCAGGGCCTATTTCAAAGGTAACTATCTCACTTAGAGATACTAACGGGGAGATGTTACCATTCGAGTATATGAGTGCAACCCTACATATAAGGAATGGTTGACGCAAGCGGCCCCGATGGGGTCAGAAAATGCCATGGGTGGCTTTTGCTGATCTTGTTGAACTGAGGGGTTCGATAAGGACGGGAAGGAAGATCGATTGTATGCCTTCGCGCTCTCTGAGGAAGTCTACAAAAGAAAAGAGGTCGCCCAAGCGGGGTCATTGACATTTGGTGATCTCAGCGACGTAGATACCACATATGCCGTTCCAAAGCGGGTTCATACGCTGGCCTTTACTGGGAGCAAGTGGGTTGCTTTTGCAGACCCCATCCAACAAACGGGGTGGCTTATTGCCATACAAATCTCGTCTCCGTACGTTGTGACTGGAAAGGAGCACAAAGTTAGAAAGGAAGTGAGTAGTGGCACTCGACTGTGCTCGTATATCCCCGGGACGAAGAACATTGTCGTGTCCGAAGATAACGTGCTAAAGACAAGCAACAACCGGCAGGTAATCCTGAAAATAGTCTTCGAATTCCCCCCAGCGGGAATCATTGGTATGAACTTGCTAACATCATCGATCATCCTTGATCTAATTCTCGGAGATAGACCGACGACTTTGTTGATGTGTTACCCGGCTTCAAGCTCAAGTGGAGTCAAGCAAATGCTAATAAAGAAGTTGGGATTTATATACAAGTACAAGAAACGCCTCGAGTGCAGTACACTCTTGAAGGAATCCAACACCAAGTTGATTACCGTCATTTAGACCTTCATAATATTTTTATAGGCCCAGTGTCTCTCAAAAGGCTGCGATTTACGCCCGGTGCGCTCACACCAGACCAAGCTATAGTCATTATTAGCCAGTAGTCTATTTAAACCCACCCAGCTCGAGGGGTAGTACACGATGGGTCTCTACCCAAACTTGAAACCGGAGACATACACCGCCTTCAGAACGTGGCCGAGTTCAAATTCCGTCTCGAAAAAGAACGAGACTTCAGAGCCTCGCTGTACAAAAAATACCGGCGCAGGGCTAATGTTGTTGATGGGATTGATACCGCGCTTACTACGACTAGCGTAGGGCTGGCTGCTTCTGGCGTCGGGCTCTTGTCAACTTTCATCGCGACGCCTGTCGCCATTGGCCTTGGAGCTGGGGCGATTGTGTGTAGGTTGCTGGTCGTTGGCGGGAAATATATTGGTTGAAAACGCCAAACAAAAGCCAAAAAACACGACGAGATTCGTAACTTGGCTATATCGAAGCTAAACTCAATCGCCGACCGCATTTCTATCGCGCTGAACGACGATAATATATCTGAAACGGAATTTCGCCTGATTCTGTGTGAAATCGACAAGTTCGATCAGATGAAAGAAGAAATTCGTCAGCGCCAGAAACATACTGTTGGTTTGTCGGAGGAGGAAAAAAAGAAGTTATTTCAACGTGCGAAAGACGAGGCGTTAATGACGGCCCGTACGAAGCTGTTAGAAGAACTCAACCAACCTGCACCGAGTGGCACTTGAATATTTCTTGCTGGCGAGCTTATAAAACTTAAGGTCGGTCTCAATGAGCTGGTCCAACTTCATACCCTTTAATTGTTTTCTAGGGTCTGTCTTAGATGAAAGGTTCAATTACCTTACAAGCACACCTAACTCCATAAACAATCACACCCATACACTAAGACAATAATAAGATATTAAAATGATTTGAGGAATTTTATTACAATGAAATCATTATGTTATCATCAAGAAAAGAATAATCAATCTACCACAACACCGCGTGAGTGATGACCTACATTTGATTGGAAGGATAAAATCCAAGTGTATTGTTGTGTGCTAACACCGCGGACGGCGTGCGCGTTGATTTTATCCTACTACTTTAGATTCATCAAGGCTACCACAACATCGCGCATCTAAGTGGAAGGATAAAATCCCAGTATATTGTTCTGTGCTAACACCGCACACGGCGTGCACGTTGATTTTATCCTACCAAGGAAAGAATAATTAATCTACTACAACACCGTGAGCGATTACCTACATTTGAGTGGAAGGATAAATCCCAGTGTATTGTTCTGTGCTAACACCGCGCACGTCGTGTGCGTTGATCTTATCCTATCAAGGAAAGAATAACCAATAATCTACCTTAACACTGCGCACGGTGTGAGCGATGACCGATGGAAGCGAATTAACAAGTTGCTCCAAAGCTTCACTGTTGGTAGTGTGATATTTAGGTTTTAAAAGCTTCATCATCTGGGTAGTTTTTCTCCTGCATATGATTCGTCAATTTTTCCAAATAAGGTTTTTGTTCGCATTTAAGCACTGCGTCTACCGTTACTTCATCTGTAAACGGTAGACGCTTCTCTGTAGTTAACATGTCTGATTTGACATGACAGTCTACAGATTTAATTTATCTAATTACTTGACGTGCTGCAAACTGTAATATGCAGTACGTCGGTCAAACTAACCGCATGCTTAAAACAAGATTGAACGAGCATTATCGTAGAATGAGTAAGCCTAAGAAAACTGACACTTTCTTGTACCGTCACTTTCGACGTACAGGTCATTCTGTAAATAACATTATTATACAACCAGTGGAAAAACTTTATTACGATGCAAATTCTACATCTAGATTCAAAATAATCAAAAGACATGAAGCTGAACTGAAATGGATTAAATTTTTACAGACCCCTTTTCCACTGGGATTTAATGACAACATTTATCATGAGGGTAATATTTCCAGAATGCCGGACTTTGATATTTTCTCACTCCTGGAATGTCGAAAACGCAGAACTAGATCTCACGGCACCAGGAAAAATGGTAACTTTAAACGTAAATCACGTGCGTTTAAACGAAACAATACTAGACTGAAGTGACTGTCAATTATATTATTAAATCATGGACGCCACTCTATGCTTTCATTTTTAAGTTCATTACCCGTTTCTGTTTTACGTCTTCTGGACACCGAGGCGAATAAATTCTACGATAGTTCTCATCAGTTATATGATGCGGCTCTCTTAACTAGAGGCTATACTCAGCATACTCTCCGTCCTTACATTGATTCTGAAATTAATCATAAACGTCATTTCTTCAAAATATCCTTCATTAATAAGGGTATGGATTTTATAGATTTGCCCAGTATCTTCCGTGAGAGATCGGTGCTTTCTTCCATTCCTGCTTATTTTCAAAATACTGAAACACCTATAATTTGCTATAAATATAACAAACCTGTTAGATCTATCATTTTTAATTTCAATAAACTTGTTTCAGATCTTGATATTGATACTAATACTCCTGATTCATGTGATTGTAAAAACTCAAAGTATTGCTATCCTGCTGCTGGTCATGTAATTACTGGCAATTTGAAAATTATTCCTGATTCTAGGATAAGGAATATAATTTCTAAAGGACCGAAATATCGGTTTCCTTCTAAAATTGATTTCAGTAAATGTAGAGATGAAATCGCTGCTTCCTTGAATGAATTCGGTAATCGATGGTGTAAGCGAGAGTATGTTGAGTATAAAGCCCTAAAGGACTGGAAACTTAGCATTTTAAGACTAGTGAATAAACGCATTTCTTTCTATTCTCAAAATACTAACTTATTACCTCCTAAGCCCAAGACGTCTTTACGTCATCTTAAACTAGGTATTCAGGAATTTCATAAGAAGTTTGTTTTGGCCCCTGCAGACAAGGCCGCTAACAACGTCGTCGTTGTGTGACGGCTCCACTATGTTAACACGCTTAAGCAGGAGCTTGGTGGTACTAAGGCCTATGAACTTCAGCCTTTGGCTGAAGAGAGAGCTATAGTAGATAAACATGTTTGTCTTTCAGCCACCAAGTTTGCTGTGTGTGTTAACGAAGGCCAAGACAAGCTTCCTACGCTATACTGGTTACCAAAACTTCATAAAAAACCTTACAAAGCACGGGTTATTGCAAATTCTAGTTCTTGCACTACCACTGAACTTTCTAAATTATTAACTTCCTGTCTTACTGCTATTAAAACGCATGTAATTAAATATTGTGATAAAGTCTTTGAAAGATCAGGAAGAAATCTGTTTTGGTCTATAAAAAATTCGAATGAAGTTTTAAATAAATTGAAATCTAGACAGTTTCGTGCTTCTAGTCTGTCTACCTACGATTTTTCCACTCTTTACACTACACTTCCTCATAATCTTATAAAAGAAAAGCTTAATGATTTAATTGAATGGGCTTTTCACAGAGAAGATTCTCTCTATCTTGCATGTAATGTCAGAAATGCATTTTTCACTTCTAAAGAGCATAAGAATTATACACTTTGGTCATGTCAGAAAGTGCGTGATGCCCTCACCTTTCTACTTGACAATATTTATATTAGATTCGGTACTAAGTTATTTAGACAAATTGTGGGTATTCCGATGGGTACTAATTGCGCACCTCTTGTGGCTGATCTGTTCTTGTATTGTTATGAAAGAGACTTCATTTTGTCGCTTTCCATTGATAACCAATCTGAAATTATTGAAGCTTTTAGCTCTACTTCTAGATATTTAGATGATTTATTAAATATTGATAATACCTATTTTGATGGTTTGATCAGTCAGATTTACCCCCTAGAACTTCAGTTAAATAAAGCAAATTCTTCTGATACCGAGGCCCCGTTTTTGGATTTACATCTATCTATTGTAGATGGATTTGTTTCGTGCAAAATTTATGATAAACGCGATGACTTTGATTTTGAGATTGTAAATTTTCCTTTTTTGGATGGTGATGTTCCTCGTGCGCCATCCTATGGCGTTTATATTTCGCAATTAATTCGATTTGCTAGAGTGTGTAGTCATGTAACTGACTTCAACACTCGTAATAAATTATTAACGGCTAAACTTCTTAATCAGGGTTATCGGTACCATAAACTACGCAAAGCCTTTTCAAAATTTTATAGACGCCATTCTGATTTAATTTCAAAATTCAATATTGGACTTAAATCTCTTCTTCAACAAGGTCTATCGGAACCCGAATTTTATGGTGACTTAGTATATAAATTCAGAAAAATATATAACCGCAATGACTTCAGCACCCAATTTCGTAAAATCATTCTTCGATATAAAAAGATTGGGTACAACATGGATATTATACGACAGACTGCATGCATGGTAGTTAACCCAATCACGGTTGGCAACTTTGCTTCCCTCTTTAATTGCACGCCGGTGGGTCAGGCCTCAGATTCTATGACGGCTCCAACGTAAAGGCTTATTGAAAATTAAAGAGATAATGTTGGTTGGTGCCTGATGCTCTGTCTCTGGTCGGGCTCATCGGAGTCTAACTGTTGGTTTTCTTTTGCTCCAGCATTTCAGTGGTTTCTTGCTGTCGAGTCATCACCGTTGTCTCACCTCTGTGGTTCTTTGATTTCTGTGTTCACGGAGATGTTGCACTGATGAGTTAGGAGGCCTTCATGTGGACTGAACAAATTATTTGTCTAAATCGCGACGGAAGTAAGGGCGAGGATTGTGGCCACGTAAAATCGATTTAAGCCCCCCAGTGGAAATCTTCCACTGACCGTTCCAAGGCGGCTCTTCTGTGGCGATTTATTTATGTTGTTGTTTGTTACTTACTGTGTGTATCACTTGTGTCTTTTTTATTTTGGATGGCCATATGGCCATTTTGTGGGAAAGTAACTGTCCATATGGCCTTCCTTTGTTTAGGTTTCCATTATGGTCTGGTCGCTTAATGTTTGTATTTCTTTCCCTTTGGTGTCTTTTATGGATGGAGTAAGTTAATTGTATCAATTCCTGATCTTTGTTTTACTTCTACTTTTAATATTATCAAAAGGTCTTGTGACCTGAAAAAAGAACAAAATGAAAACTAAGGACGAGAATAAACAGAAAAAAAGAAAATTATTTGAAACTTTTCAATTCCTCGCCCACCTATCCATGTCAGCAAACAGTGTAGACCCAGATCAGACTATGATTTATGGTTTTCGTTCCGACATCCCATTCTCGGAAGAAGTGCAACTCTGTACCGACATTCCCTTGTTTTCCAATACTAGTTATTTCCCTTGGACAACAAGCCTTGTCTATCTACATGCCAACTTTAGAAGTGCAAACTCTGACCGACATTCCCTTGTTTTCAATACTAGATTTCCCTTTAACCATTAGAAAAATTGTCGTGAAAAAAATGACGTCATCCAAAATGCTGGGTGTGTACTAGGCCTACTTGGTCTATTTTTAGCGGACAATTCTGTTAGCAAATAGTGCGGATCTTAATCAAATTGTCGTGTTCTGTGGCGTCTGATCTGGGCCCGCACTGTTTGCTATTTGCATTTTGGAGACGTTGCTTCCAGTTTTGAGGGACTTTTACCCGACACTGAGATGAAATGACATCTCAAGCCCTGTCGCTCAATGAAACCAATAGGATTTATTAGCATGGACGGTCCGCCTCGCACCGCGGTTCCTGGACAGGTTTAGATCCTCTAAGCGGTTTACCAGTACTAGTGTACGGGCCGGATTCAGCTCTGCGTGGTAGCATCATGCAACTCATATATTTCTTCAAGCCCCTATGGGTGGGGGCTAAACTGTAAAACATAAATGGCTTAACAATACTTACAAATTTGTTAATTTTTATTTAACAAAATTGTTATTCCTTTGTGAAACCTCAACAGGATACTGTGAAATCTCCACAAAGGCGCTGCGCATGCGCAGGAATGCGGTGCGTAGATACACCGGATCGGACCCAATTACTGGATCGGACCGGATCGGACCCTATTTGTACTATCTATCAATCTATGTTCTTATACGGAGTCGGTCATATCTGGTCTGGTTGGTTGATTTTACTGCACTTTGATGTGACAAACTGTGTATTACGAATATGGTAATATGATATGGTGTTTATTGACGTTAACTGAGGCAAAATAAAAGGCCTCTTACGCACTGGGTGCGATGTGCTGTTAAGGTGCCTTAAGACACAACTTTTTGGGTAAACATGATAAGACCCACTGGTTTGCGCTGGGCACCCCGCCCGGTGGGGTCCACCTGGGGGTGGGGCCTACTCTCGGTGGGGCCGACCCGGGGGGTGGGGGTGGGCGCGGGGATGAAAACAACAATTTTTGTCCTAGGCATCCCCACTCGGTGGGGCCGACCCGGGGGTGGGGGTCGGCCCCACAGTATGTGGGGGTGGGGTTGTCCCAGAACCCTCATTGCTAATACTACTGTTCAATTTATTTGAAACATAGGAGTGAAGTCATTGATCAGGTGCAGTACAATTAACCCCTTTCTCCGATCAGAAACCTTATTCGAATTTTTAGAGACCAAAAATATTTTCCTCTGGCCTTTTAAACCTTTGTCGTAATTTTCAATCGCATGTTTTGATGGAGTAAGGTAGGCGTTTAATAATTTAAAAAGTTCATTGAAAGTACAAGAGCTTAAATTTGCAGTAAACCCGTGCCTTGCATGGTATTAAATGAAGATCAGGCAACCAATATAACGTAGGAAGCTTGTCTTGAAATAGAGCAGTTTTGGGTCGATTGTTTATCAATCTACCCAAAGTAAGTACCTACAGAAGCTTCCCGTGACTCTTGCTGACCATGTTCTAAATCCAGGTAAAGTTTATTTACAGTAGCGATAATCTTCTCCCTATGACGTCATAGCACTAGATGAAACGTTAGATCCGGACAAGGCTCGTGAAATGGGCAATTGGCACACAGTATCGACCCAAACCAGACGCCGCACAACGCGTCGTCTGATCAGAGTCCTCATAGCTTGTTTACAGTATAGGAATTTAGGGAAAACGGGAGTACCTGTCCGCCTTTTCCGCCATTTTTAAAATGAGACAAAACTCTCCAGCCCTTCTTACCAGCCCTGAATGCAGCTCGGTCAATGTGACGAGGCTCTTTGGCAGCTCTCAACGACGTAGGAGAAGTCATGGACATCGGCACTATAACCGTCCGAATTTTCATGCTGATGTGACATTCGACAATCTCCTTCCACACGTCCAGCAAACCTTTGGGACTTCATCATATTCGTACCAAACGGTATCATCTGCCGGTTTCTAAACTTCGCTCTTTGCAGAAAGAATCTTTAGATGTTAACACGTTCGATCCAAACTCTCCTGAATATAAGCCGGTTGCTATTATTGCGGATGTAGCTATGTTTCGGTTCTACAAGCTAGTACAAACGGTTTCTCCAGAAGAGACTCCACCTCGTGACTTTCTGAATCTTGAATTCAGAAATAAAGGTCTTGACGCCGTTTACATTGGCAATATTCTAAACAATAAAACAGTGACTTCAAACATACCAGCTTATTTAAAAAACAAGAGCCCACCAATTATTTCCTACAGTTTTTCTACTGCGACTGCACCCAAAATATTCAATTATAAAACCGTGCTGCAAGGTCAAGATGCCGAGACCATTGCCCAACCCCCCCCCCCCACCCCCAATGTTAATGTAATGTCTCAGATTTTTGTTACAATCCAACAGGTCACATCATTACATGAGACCTCAATATTGTCAGAAACGACAAACTTCGAGACATTCTTTCAAAATCAGTAATGACCTTGGTAAACAGACGTATAACAGTTCTCAGCAGAACCATGTCTCGCCGACATTATTCGGTGTTTAATAATCAAGATGTTGCTGCTGAGGTAGCTGAAATCCATCAGAAGTTTGTCGTTGTTTCATCTGACAAGGCATCTAACAATACAGTAAAACCTGTCTTAGTGGTCACCTCTATTAAGCAAGCAACCTGTCTTAAGCAAGAAACCATTTGGTTCCCAAAAAGGCAAATGCATTAAATTTCACCTGTATTTAGCAAGCACCTGTCTTAAGCAAGCACATTTTTGTTTTCCCTTAGGTGCTTGCGTAATACAGGTTTTACTGTATTGTGTTTGTTTGTAATACACACTATGTAAACTGCTTAAAAGAAGTTCTTTGTTTGAGCACTATGACAGGCAACCTAACATATAATCTTTCTTCTTTGTCCAAAGATGAAATTCTGCGAAACCACCAATCGGTGATGCTTTCGTTTGGAGTTTCCCTCCCGGAGCAAGATATGGAACTTCCAAAGTTGAACTGGATTCCTGAACTTCACAAGAATCCGTACAAGCAGAGATATATCGCGGGTTCAGCTAAGTGCTCAACCAAGCCTCTTTCACAGATCCTAACACAAATCCTTACTGCAGTTAAAGTTGGCCTTCAGAAATATTGTGATACTGAATATGCCAGGAGTGTTGTGAGTCAGATGTGGATATTGAAAACCTCCAAAGAGCTTCTAGAACGTCTTCATTCACAGTCTTTTCTCTCAGTAAACAGCATAAAATCTTTCGATTTCTCAACACTCTACACAACTATTCCTCATGATAAATTGAAATCTAAACTCAAGGAAATCATAAATCAATTTTTTTCCACAGAACGGTAACCGTCGCTACCAGTATGTTGTCCTCGGCTACAAAGACTAATACTTCGTTTGAGATCACTCTGATGCACCACAAAAGTATACTGATGCAGATGTCATAAGGATGCTGGTATATCTAATTGACAATATTTTCGTGGAGTTCAATGGCCTATTATTTCAGCAAACAATTGGCATACCAATGGGTACTAATTGTGCACCGTTGCTTGCCGACTTGTTCGTGTACTCGTATGAGGCGGAGTTTGTACAAGGTCTCCTCAAAGCAGGTAAGAAACGCCTTGTACAACAATTCAATTTCACCTACAGATATATTGATGATTTATTGTCTCTGAAAAATGGTAAATCCGCAGAGTACTTGGAATTCATCTATCCACATGAACTTGAAATTAAGGAAATAACAGAGACTGCAACCTCCTCCTCATACTTGGATTGCTATATCTATATTGACAATGGGAAGCTTACTACTAGGCTGTACGATAAACGAGTTGACTTCAGTTTTCCCATTGTTAACTTTCCCTTCCTGAGCAGTAATATCCCATCTGCACCAGCATATAGAGTTTAGATTTCACAGTTAATCCGTTATGGTAAAGCCTGTTCCAAGTATCAGGACTTTATGGAACGTGGGAAGGTGCTCACTACCAGGTTGTTATGCCAGGGGTTTCAAAAAACCAAACTGGTATCAACACTAAAAAACTTCTATGGGAGGCACGAAGATCTTGTTGATCCGTACAATGTGGCCATTTCCAGAATTATTGCAAGACCCGCAGAAAAAGCGACCGACTGAAGTTGGTTGATTTTCTAAGAGTGTCCTAAAACAACCGTGTCATTCTGTCAGTCTGTCAGTCTGTCTGTCCGTCCGTAACCCGTTTGTGAAAATTGGTGATAGTGACTTAACCGCTTGGAATATTTAAACAATTGTTGGCACACTGATAGATATTAATGAGATCTAACCAATGAACTTGCGAAATATAACATTCCATTTAGTATAGCCTCGCCGAGGCGAAAAATGTGAAAATTTTCGAACTGCTTCTCCATGGAAACCGTTGGGCCGATTGAAGTAAAATTTCATATGGAGCCTCTATGGGATGGGGGAAACAAAAAATTGCTCATTGGGTCCAGGTCACATGACCAATATGGCCGCCAAACCATATATGATAAAAATCCTTCAAAAATAGTCTACTCCAGAACCACTGGGTAGATTTCCACAAAACTTGATAAATAGCATCTTGGACGTAGGCCCATCATAAATTGCTAAAATGGTGACCCTGGGTTGAGCTTGACCTTCTTTGTGCCTAGGTCAAACTTTGACATATATGTTTTTGTATTGGAAAAGTGAGAATGCATTTTATCCTGCAAACGATTCAGAATACAGTTCTAAAGTATAAGACATATTTTTGCTCCTTACGATAAGGCGCATTTATTGGGGGAACCGTTTTAGGTCCAGGTCACATGACCAAAATGGCCGCCATACCCATAAATGGTAACACTCATCAAGCTAAAAGCATCCGGCGGGTCGAGCACTTCAGCTGAAGCACTGGTTTCCGATATGTTTGCCAATGGAAAGCCATAGGAAGACTTCCAAAATCTCGAACATAACCTTCTCGGTATTTACACCTTTTCTTCGTTCGGGTCGATGGGCATGGTGGGCGAAGCTTGCTTACCAAGTGATGCTTACTATCCGCGGACGCCTGATTAAACTCTTCTGGGGTCCATGTCTGTTGATCTGAACATTGATACTTGCCATTTTGTCTATTGACTAATGATTTTGGATTAACGCTTTGGTACTACGACCTAAACTACTTTTCACCAATAGGCTGGTGTCTCTGTCTGGTGGATGGTCTGTTCGTCACCGAGGGCACCGTCAACCTGGCATTTTAAACATGGTCGGACACAGATACATAGATAAGATAGTGGCTGGGACGACGCCCACTATAAAAAGGTTCTGAATATCAAATAAAAATCAAAAATGAGTTCCTTTAAGAGCAATGAAAACATTCATAAGAAAGAAGACGGGTCATACTACGTACTTTCGGCTAATAAAGCCTCATCAGTGACCCTGTAATGATCCGGCAAAGAAAGCCAAAGGAAACATATTGCAATTTTGCGAATTTCGAATAGGCAGTCGATTCAAAGACTGATATAAATCAAAATGGGGTCCAAATAATTAAAAACCTGTCTAGAATATGAGTCTAAACCAATAATTTATTTCCGATTTCTCAGAATATTCACGCTGATCACAAAGGACCAAATGTAAAATATAAACTGCACTATGGTTGATGTAGGGGAGACGTTTTACGGCCGCCACACGGCACAACACCAGCTGCAGTGAAGGCAAATAAAAATCAAAAATGAGGTTCTTTAAGAGCAATGAAAACATTCATAAGAAAGAAGATGGGTCATACTACGTAGTTTCGGCTAATAAAGCCTCATCAGTGACCCTGTAATGATCCGGCAAAGAAAACCAAAGGAAACATATTGCAATTTTGCGAATTTCGAATAGGCAGTCGATTCAAAGACTGATGTAAATCAAAATGGGGTCCAAATAATTAAAAACCTGTCTAGAATATGAGTCTAAACCAATAATTTATTTCGGATTTCTTAGAATATTCACGCTGATCACAAAGGACCAAAAGTAAAATATAAACTGCACTATGGTTGATGTACGGGGAGACGTTTTACGGCCGCCACACGGCACAACACCAGCTGTTGGTTGCTTCCGCGACCAGTCAACCCGAACATATATTTCCTGCAGGTTCCAAGGGCACGGGATCTGCAGCCCGATAAGGTGCCTCTAAAATACTTCTGAAAGATATACAAGAAATGAAATACTTACAAATTTGATGACAGTGAGCCCCTTTGCAATATTCAAAAAATTGTAAAACTTGTAAAATGTTGATCTTAGATACAAAGTTTACTAGCGGACTCACTGACAAAACATACCACACACGGAGCTTGGACGATCTCAACTGTAAGTCCTCAAATGTTGTCTATGGAGTGGAGTATTCACTTTGCTCTGTCTCTGGTCGGGCTCATCGGAGTCTAACTGTTGGTTTTCTTTTGCTCCAGCATTTCAGTGGTTTCTTGCTGTCGAGTCCTCACCGTTGTCTCACCTCTGTGGTTCTTTGATTTCTGTGTTCACGGAGATGTTGCACTGATGAGTTAGGAGGCCTTCATGCGGACTGAACAAATTATTTGTCTAAATCGCGACGGAAGTAAGGGCGAGGATTGTGGCCACGTAAAATCGATTTAAGCCCCCCAGTGGAAATCTTCCACTGACCGTTCCAAGGCGGCTCTTCTGTGGCGATTTATTTATGTTGTTGTTTGTTACTTACTGTGTGTATCACTTGTGTCTTTTAATTTTGGATGGCCATATGGCCATTTTGTGGGAAAGTAACTGTCCATATGGCCTTCCTTTGTTTAGGTCTCCATTATGGTCTGGTCGCTTAATGTTTGTATTTCTTTCCCTTTGGTGTCTTTTATGGATGGAGTAAGTTAATTGTATCAATTCCTGATCTTTGTTTTACTTCTACTTCGTATACGTTGGTGAGACAAAAGGACAACTGCGTACTAGAATGTCTGGTCACAGATATTAAGTAAATAATGGTGGCAATCAGTTGTTATACCAACATTTCAATCTAGCAGATCATTCTAGTTTGTCCTTCAGGGTAAGAATATTGGAAAAAATATACCACCCTCCAAATAATCCGAGCTTGAGCAAACCACTTCGTAAAAAACGTGAGGAGTTTTCGATTAGAGAATTAGGCACTGCAGCACCCTAGGGTTGCAATGACAGGATAGACTCTATAGGAAATCTTACCAGCCCTGGATGCAGCTCGGTCAATGTGATGAGGCTCTTTGGCAGCTCTCAACGGCGTAGGAGAAGTCATGGACATCGGCACTATAACCGTCCGAATTTTCATGCTGATGTGACATTCGACAATTTCCTTCCACACGTCCATCAACCTTTGGGACTTCATCATAATCGTACCAAACTGTATCAACTGCGGTTACTAAACTTCGCTCTTTGCAGAAAGAATCTTTGGCTGGGAACACGTTCGATCCAAACTCTCCTGAATATAAGCTGGTTACTATTATTGTGGATGTTGCTATGTTTCGGTTGTACAAGCTAGTACAAACGGTTTCCCCAGAAGAGGCTCCACCTCGTGACTTTCTGAAGCTTGAATTCAGAAATAAAGGTCTTGACGCCGTTAACATTGACAATATTCTAAATAATAAAACAGTGACTTCAGACATACCAGCTTATTTCAAAAACAAGAGCCCACCAATTATTTCCTACCGTTATTCTACCACAATTGCACCCAAAATATTCAATTATAAAACCGTGCTGCAAGGTATAGATGCCGAGACCATTGCCCAACCCCTCCCCCCCCCCCCGACCCCGAATATTCATGTAATGTATCAGATTTTTGTTACAATCCAGCAGGTCACATCATCACAGGAGACCTCAATATTGTCAGAAATGACAAACTTCGAGACATTCTTTCAAAAGGCCCCAAATACAGGGAACCAAATTCGTTTACTTGGAAACATAACTCCAAATTAATTTTGGATTCTGTTGAAGAGTAAGCACGGCGCTGGGCTAGGAAATATGATGCGGAGGTTGACACCCTCTCCGAATGGGTTTGTTTGAGTTTCGTGTTCACGGAGATGTATCACTGATGAGATAGGAGGCCTTCATGCGGACTGAACAAATTATTTGTTTAATCGCGACGGAATTAAGGGCGAGGATTGTGGCCACGTAAAATCGATTTAAGCCCCCCCCCCCCAGTGAAGTTAGTTTCCGCTGACCGTTCCAATGCGGTTCTTCTATCGCGGTTTATTTTTGTTATGATTCGTCTTTGGGTGTTTGTGTCGCTTATGTTATTTTATTTTAGATAGCCTATCGGCCATTTTGGGGGAAAGTAAGTGTCCTTTTGGCTTTCCGCTGTAGTTGTTTCCGTTTGGGTTTATTGCTTCATGTTTGTGTTTCTTTTCCTTTGGTGTCTCTGATAGGGGCTGTTGGTTGATTGTTTGCATTCCTGATCATTGCCTCTACTTCTATTTGGATCCCTATTGACACGGGAGACAAAAATACATTTGATGAGTTGCGTCCACTGAGGGTGTATCCAATCCCCTTAAGGGTTAAAGGACCAAGTTTAAGTCCCCATTCAAGGCCATTTATCCCACCTCAACCCTGAGACACACTAGAGCTGTCAGTGCTTTGATACAGATACGCTTGCGCAAATGTTGACAGCGCACCCGCACTTGTCTCGCGTTTGTATCGCGCGATATACGCACTCATGGGTCATGCATGTTTACCGCGAATTTCAGTTAAGCCAATGTATTACCTTTATGAAAAACGCGATACTATGCATTTATCGCGATTTTCGCTCAGCAAATCAAGCCGTTGTGTCGATGACGCAGATACAACCTCCTCTTCGTTTCAAAAGCAGCCAATCAATAACGAGAAACTATTTTTCCCTTTTTAGTTTTAACGTTTATTTATTTGTATATAGCCTAATATACATATAATTAACTAACTCTTTAAGGACAACATTAAACAATGGGGTTCAGAAGAAGGTCGAATGACTTTAAGAAGTCGGTCTCCCATTTTCACAAAATATTTAAGTACAATAGTAGAATTGTGACTTGTGATAATGCATAATAGTTCGAAATGAAATATGGTATTTTGGATATTTTTGCTAAATTTAAGTCAAGATATCGTAGCGTCCAGCTGTATTGGCTCCACATGGGTGGGGGGGGGCGAAGAAATATAAAGTGCAATGACTAAATGAAATTGGTGCAATGCCATATGTATGTCCGGCAGAGTAAGGCTAGAGACCTAGTAAAACATAAATCCTTTGCTAAGGAATATTATTATTTGATATTGAAAAAACTATGTCTGAGAAACCGTCTTGTTGAGTAGAATTCCGGATGCAATTGATACCAGTATGTATGTCTACATACAATAGGTTTGCTTTAATTACTAGAGTGTGTTAGTTTACTTCCAAACGTTTAGTTTTGAGTAGGAACACTTGGACGGCCAAGACTATTTGCTTGTTGTTAGAATCCGATAAATCGTGATTACCAAACAGAAGTACGTAAAGAGACGGCTGTAATATTGATAGTATTTCATTGTAGCGTTCTTGTCGTACATGTTTGTATCGTGTGCTGGAAAATAGAAACTGTTTAGTAGTTTCAACAGCTCCGCAGTCACAAAGCGAGCTTTCAATGATGTTTCTTTTTTTTTAAATAGATGTTGATTAAGAGAACTGCATCTCATTCTCAGACGAGCGTGATAAATCTGACCTGTCCTCTTCCCGTCACAGAGGTACCTCGGCGGTGAAGAAGAGTTAAGATCAAGTTGACATTTGAAGGATGCTCGACATGGCGAATATCTTATTTCTTCAGAAACTTTCTTCCAGTTTTGGTTGTTCCAGATTTTGTTTTATATCTGATTACTTCAGAAAACAGAAACAGAATAAATGATAACACAAAAAATAAAAGTTGATTGACAAACAGTTTTCTTCAGTTACAGAAAAACTAGGAATCTGCCTGGAGGTAAACGGTAAAATATAGGTACTACATAATGATTGAAATTGGTGATATGTCTAGAGGAAGATATCTGCCAAAATGACGGATATTTATTAATCAACAATGTTATGACACGCGGGTGCACCTGGGAGCTATAAAGCTAGTTGTTTAAAATAACACCTCATATTTTTCACTTATTCCAGAGAAAACCTTCTCATTCACTCAGTCACAGACGCGGCTCATTATTTATTATTTTATTTATTTATTTATTTATGTATTTATTTATTTATTGTAATTTTTATTTATTTGTTTTATTAATTTATTAATTTTCTTTTTCTTAGTTTATTTTCCACCAGGTTAACAATTCTATTGTTGAACACCCTCGAAACCCCAATTTAGTTAAAGAAAAGTGGGGCTTACGGGGTATTCAACACTTTTATATCGTGAATCATGGGCTTCTAGATATTTAGATGATTTATTAAATATTGACAATACTTACTTAGATGGTTTGATCAGTCAGATTTATCCCCTAGAACTTCAGTTAAACAAGGCAAATTCCTCTGAAACCGAGGCCCCCTTTTTGGATTTACATTTATCTATTGTAGATGGATTTGTTTCTTGCAAAATTTATGATAAACGTGATGATTTTGATTTCGAGATTGTATTTTTTTTTCTTTTTTGGACGGTAATGTTCCTCGTGCGATATCGTATGGGGTTTATATTACGCAGTTAATTCGATTCGCAAGAGTGTCTAGTAATGTATCCGACTTCAACACTCGTAATAAATTATTAACGCTAAACTTTTTAATCAGGGGTATCGGTATCATAAACTACATAAAGCCTTTTCTAAGTTTTATAGACGTCAATCTGATTTGGTTTCAAAATTCAATGTTGGACTTAAAACACTTCTGCAACATGGCCTATCGGAACCCGAATTCTATGGTGGCTTAGTATATAAATTTAGAAAAAAAAATACATACCTGTAATGACTTTAGTACCCGATTTTGTAAAATCGTTCGTCGATATATAAAGATTGGGTACAACATAAATGTTATAAAACAATGCATGCATGGTGGTTAGCCCAATCCCGGTTGGCAACTTTGCTTCCCTCTTTGATTGCACACCGGTGGGTCGGGCTTAATTAGGGTATGGATTTTATAGATTTGCCCAGTATCTTCCGTGAGAGATCGGTGCTTTCTTCCATTCCTGCTTATTTTCAAAATACTGAAACACCTATAATTTGCTATAAATATAACAAACATGTTAGATCTATCATTTTTAATTTCAATAAACTTGTTTCAGATCTTGATATTGATACTAATACTCCTGATTCATGTGATTGTAAAAACTCAAAGTATTGCTATCCTGCTGCTGGTCATGTAATTACTGGCAATTAGAAAATTATTCCTGATTCTAGGATAAGGAATATAATTTCTAAAGGACCGAAATATCGGTTTCCTTCTAAAATTGTTTTCAGTAAATGTAGAGATGAAATCGCTGCTTCCGTGAATGAATTCGGTAATCGATGGTGTAAGCGAGAGTATGTTGAGCATAAAGCCCTTAAGGACTGGAAACTTAGCATTTTAAAACTAGTGAATAAACGCATTTCTTTCTATTCTCAAAATACTAACTTATTACCTCCTAAGCCCAAGACGTCTTTACGTCATCTTAAACTATGTATTCAAGAATTTCATAAGTAGTTTGTTTTGGCCCCTGCACAGAAGGCCGCTAACAACGTCGTCGTTGTGTGACGGCTCCACTATGTTAACACGCTTAAGCAGGAGCTTGGTGGTACTAAGGCCTATGAACTTCAGCCTTCAGCTGAAGAGAGAGCTATAGTAGATAAACATGTTTGTCTTTCAGCCACCAAGTTTGCTGTGTGTGTTAACGAGGGCCAAGACAAGCTTCCTACGCTATACTGGTTACCAAAACTTCATAAAAAACCTTACAAAGCACGTTTTAATGCAAATTCTAGCTCTTGCACTACCACTGAACTTTCTGAATTATTAACTTCCTGTCTTACTGCTATTAAAACGCATGTAATTAAATATTGTGATAAAGTCTTTGAAAGATCAGGAAGAAATCTGTTTTGGTCTATAAAAAATTCGAATGAGGTTTTAAATAATTTGAAATCTAGACATTTTCGTGCTTCTAGTCTGTCTACCTACGATTTTTCCACTCTTGACACTACACTTCCTCATAATCTTATAAAAGAAAAGCTTAATGATTTAATTGAATGGGCTTTTCACAGAGAAGATTCTCTTGCATGTAATGTCAGAAATGCATTTTTCACTTCTAAAGAGCATAAGAATTATACATTTTGGTCATGTCAGAAAGTGTGTGATGCCCTCACCTTTCTACTTGACAATTTATATTAGATTCGGTACTAAGTTATTTAGACAAATTGTGGGTATTCCGATGAGTACTAATTGCGCACCATTTGTGGCTGATGTGTTCTTGTATTGTTATGAAAGAGACTTCATTTTGTCGCTTTCCGTTGATAACCAATCTGAAATTATTGAAGCTTTTAGCTCTACTTCTAGATATTTAGATGATTTATTAAATATTGATAATACCTATTTTGATGGTTTGATCAGTCAGATTTACCCCCTAGAACTTCAGTTAAATAAAGTAAATAAAGCAAATTCTTCTGATACCGAGGCCCCGTTTTTGGATGTACATCTATCTATTGTAGATGGATTTGTTTCGTGCAAAAATTATGATAAACGCGATGACTGTGATTTTGAGCTTGTAAATTTTCCGTTTTTGGATGGTGATTTCCTCGTTCGCCATCCTATGGTGTTTATATTTCGCAATTAATTCGATTTGCTAGAGTGTGTAGTCATGTAACTGACTTCAACACTCGTAATAAATTATTAACGGCTAAACTCCTTAATCAGGGTTATCGGTACCATAAACTACGCAAAGCCTTTTCAAAATTTTATAGACGCCATTCTGATTTAATTTCAAAACATTCTTCGATATAAAAAGATTGGGTACAACATGGATGTTATACGACAGACTGCATGCATGGTAGTTAACCCAATCACGGTTGGCAACTTTGCTTCCCTCTTTAATTGATCGACGGTGGGTCAGACCTCAGATTCTATGGCGGCTCCAACGTAAAGGCTTATTGAAAATTAGAGAGATAATGTCGGTTGGTGCCTGATGCTCTGTCTCTGGTTGGGCTCATCGGAGTCTAACTGTTGGTTTTCTTTTGCTCCAGCATTTCAGTGGTTTCTTGCTGTCGAGTCCTCACCGTTGTCTCACCTCTGTGGTTCTTTGATTTTTGTGTTCACGGAGATGTTGCACTGATGAGTTAGGAGGCCTTCATGCGGACTGAACAAATTATTTGTCTAAATCGCGACGGAAGTAAGGGCGAGGATTGTGGCCACGTAAAATCGATTTAAGCCCCCAGTGGAAATCTTCCACTGACCGTTCAGAGGCGGCTCTTCTGTGGCGATTTATTTATGTTGTTGTTTGTTACTTACTGTGTTTTTGGATGGCCATATGGCCATTTTGTGGGAAATTAACTGTCCTTATGGCCTTCCTTTGTTTAGGTTTCCATTATGGTCTGGTCGCTTAATGTTTGTATTTCTTTCCCTTTGGTGTCTTTTATGGGTGGAGTAAGTTAATTGTATCAATTCCTGATCTTTGTTTTACTTCTACTTTTAATATTATATGACGGTTCAAGCGTAAAAGCATAAATGGAATTTTATTTAATTTTAGTATTCTTTATGTTGGTTGGCGCCTGATTCTCCGTCTTTGGTCGGGCCCCTCGGAGTCTAACTGTTGGTTTTCTTTTGCTCCAGCAATTCTGTTGTTGTATGCTGTAGAGTCGTCAACCTTGTTACATCTCTGTAGTTTTTGATTTGTATGTTCTCGGAGATGTTACACTGATGAGTTAGGAAGCCTTCATGCGGACTAAACAAAATTAGTGTATACCGCGACAGCAGTAAGGGCGAGGACTGTGGCCATGTAGGATCGATTTGGGCTCCCAAGTAGAGTTCTTTCTACTGACCGTTCCAGGGCGGTTCTTCTGTGGCGGTTTATTTATGTTGTTGTTTGTTACTTACTGTGTGTATCACTTGTGTCTTTTTAATTTGGATGGCAATTTGGCCATTTTGTGGGAAAGTAACTGTCTTTATGGCCTTTCTTTGTTTAGGTTTCCATTATGGTCTGGTCGCTTCATGTTTGTGTTTCTTTTTCTTTTTGGTGTCTTAATGGATGGAGTAAGTTAATTGTATCGATTCTTGATCTTTGTTTGACTTCTACTTTACAAGGGAATGTATATTTCTCCGTATTTCTGCTCAAAACTATATATTCGGGATACTGTTTAAAACCGCATCGTAGAGGCGGTTCGAACGAGTAACCTCATTTTTTTCTAGCATAGAGAATAAGATTCCTGACCTGAAAGTTTTCAGTTTTTTTTTGTGATATTCAATATATTTGAATAGGCGTGCTCTTATGATGCCAGTCTACGAGCATGACCTAAATGGCACTTTTCTAGGCGAGCTATGCATGATGAAACAGTCTGATGACAGCCCTTGATGTGATGCCAGCATATGCGGGTTAATTTCTAAATTTTTCCTGGTGCAATATCCCAGATTTATATTGCCCAGCAAAGCAGTGGTCGTTGGATCAATTTCGGGTTTTCCCAGGCTTTCAAATGAGTCTTTACATCGATGCCCCGTCTCCATATGACCTGAGTTGTTTGTGGGACGTAAAACTCACACCCACGCGGAAAACATACTTACCTTTTAAGAATTTACGAGTACTGGCAGGTGGTTATTAAGGAATTATGTTGCAAAACGTCTCCCCGTACATCATCGTAGTCCCAATTATATTTTCTGGTCCTTTGGGATCATTGAGTTCATTTGGAATCATTTAGAAAAAAAAGTTCTGTTTAAGCCGGCGCTACAGAGCGTGGTCGGTTTTGCACATTTCAGTACTGGTCAGGAACAGACTCAGTAAACCCCAGTCTTCTAATTTCGTTTATTTTGTGTATTCTTTGCTTCTTAAGGATATAACCATTCAGCACTTATTTATCATCACTGCAGCTCGAGTTGTGCCGTGTGGCGGCCGCAAAACGTCTCCCCGTACATCATCATAGTCCCGATTATATTTTCTGGTTCATTTTGAATCATTAGATAATATTGTTATGCTTAAGCTAATGCTAGCGCGCATGGCCGGTGTTGCACATATCAGTACTGGTCGTAAACAGACTCAATAAAACCGAGTCTGCTATTTTCGTTTACCTTGAATATTATTTGCTTCTAAAGGATCTCACCGTTCCGAACTAATTTATCTTCAATGCAGCTGGTGTTGTGTCATTTAATTCATTTTGAATCATTTATAAAATATAGTTCTGCTTACGCCGGCACTAGGGGACGTGGCCGGTGTTGCACATTTCAGTACTGGTCATGAACAGACTCAATTAAACCGAGTCTGCTATTTTCGTTTATTTGGTGTTTTCTTTGCTTCTAAAGGATCTAACCAGTCTTTACTTAATTGAGTGTGACATAATTCTTTATCCCCATCCAACACACAATAGAGCCGAGCCCGGGTCGCTGGTGCTATGTATAAAATCGTAGACTATCCAAACGGACAAAAGTATGACCAGTGTTCGTGGAGATATAAACTTTAACCTATATATGCCTAGCGGCTCTTTTTGTGACATTGACAAACAATGTACCCCAGTAAAGATGCCACAGAATGTCTACAATGTCTGCTCAAAGAACATACATATTGGTGCACAATACATCAAACAATACATACCTGACACCCCTAAAATTGAATTTGAACCACTCCAAACGTGTGAGGTGGAAGAGTCGAGTCTCATATATGGATTAGAAAGATGGCTTTTTCAGGCGTCTACCATATTTCCCTATTTTTGCTCTTAACATAGGTACTAGTTAGAAATACCATGTACACTATGATGTGCCCCCATTAACCAGTATCAATAGCGTTGTGAATAATCACCTTAATGGCTGATATTTAACGCGTTTAAATCGCGAATAAAAGCGGTGAAGCACATTGAAACGCGATAATGTCACACGCACGCAATACGCGTGTGTTACGCAGTCAACACGCGTAAATAGTAAACGTCCTACCAAGCGTGTCTGTAGTATATTGATATGGTCGTTTCGGTTGTGTCATTGTTAAAATCGACGTTGATATCAATCAGGCCCAAGTTTACAATCGTCTATTGTTCCAAATGCCAAGTTGTCTGAATCACCAGTTGTCAAATCAAACTTTCATCTAGTAGAATGAAATGAGTGTGGGTCTCCCACTTGTTCAAAGCACTACGCATGTCTAAAACAGCATGCCTTGGTTAAACATCATTTTCAGACAGATAAAAGTGAGCCAAACCTATATCAAATAGTCAAGTTAACCATACAACAAGAAAATTAGGATTTTGGGGTAATCGGACACATCACGAAAACACGCCTATAATTCGTTAGAACCGCCTCGATGAGGCAGTTCTAACGATTACCCACAAGTTATATTTTGAGCAGAAAAGAGCAAAATATCACATTTTTTGTTTTATCTTAAGGTTCTCATTTTGCGGCGATAAATTTTACATTGTATTTGTGAAGGCGTGTTTTTGTAATGGGAACATTTTATAGGGACCAGAACGAGTGTTGAACGATTGCAAAGGGAATAAATACTAAAATATCAGATGGGAATTAAGAAATTATAATTAATAGTTGCCTTAATAAGGCACTTGGTTAGAAATTCGGCCAAGTTTTCTGAGGAAAGATTACAGACAAACAAACAACGTTCTCGGCAAGCCCGAAGGATAAAAAAATGATTGAACTGCTGATTCATCATTCCTGAAAAGGCATTATGAAAAGAAATATATATCGACTGATTGCAATACTTGATTGAAAAATAAACTTTATTTTAAAGATGGTTTATACGTATGGTTGTGTAGCAGCCAACTGATTGTGAGCAGTCAGTGACAGGAGCTTCCGATTTGACAAAATGTACTTGGTCGACTGTGTGTATCTAGCTTAGATAGGTTTGATTCATGCTGTCAAGACGAAATCTTGTTTTCCTTGGCTCGAGATGACTGGGCTCAATGGTTGTAATTAAGAGGGAAACTTTACTTATGAACCCACAACTATTCATCATTGACTTAGCCAAATTATATATAACAGAAACTTCTATTTTCCTATTTTTTATTGATAGCCAAGTCCCCGGTTTTTACCTAATATGACTTTTATCAACATAAATTGTTGGGCAATAGTTGTTGTTCATTAAACTACCTTCTGACATCATGCACTGGAACACACAATTATCGGAACAACACTTGTAAAAACCTGGACAATCAAGGTCAGAAGAACAATCTTTGAGACACGGCCCAGCATAGGTTCCGTTGACTTTCGGACAGTCGAAGACAACTGAAATATCAAAGATTGAAATTCGTTATGGTCGATGCCTACTCCGCATCTATTCATTCTGTACATTACGGAAACACGCCTATACAAATACAGTGTGAATTTTACCGCTGTAAACAAGGCACAAGACAAACAAAAATTACGGAAACCCGCCTATACAAATACAGTGTGAATTTTACCGCTGTAAACAAGGCAAAAGCTAAACAAAAATTACGGAAACACGCCTATACAAATACAATGTGAATTTTACCACTGTAAACAAGGCACAAGAGAAACAAAAATTACGGAAACATGGCTATAAAATACATTGTGAATTTTACCGCTGTAAACAAAGCAAAAGACAAACAAAAAGTACGGAAACACGCCTATACCAATACATTGTGAATTTTACCGCAGTAAACAAAGCAAAAGACAAACAAACACAAAACAAATACTGATAAGATAATGATAAAAAGTGTGATGGGTTCTGATGACTTTCGGACAGTCAAAGACAACTGAAATATCAAAGATTGAAATTCATGATAGTCGATGCCTACTCCGCATTTATTCATTCTGTACATTACGGAAACACGCCTATACAAATACAGTGTGAATTTTACCGCTGTAAACAAGGCAAAAGCTAAACAAAAATTACGGAAACACGCCTATAAAAATACAGTGTGAATTTTACCACTGTAAACAAGGCACAAGACAAACAAAAATTACGGAAACACGCCTATACAAATACAGTGTGAATTTTACCGCTGTAAACAAGGCACAAGACAAACAAAAATTACGGAAACACACCTATACAAATACATTGTGAATTTTACCGCTGTAAACAAGGCACAAGACAAACAAAAATTACGGAAACACGCCTATACAAATACAGTGTGAATTTTACCGCTGTAAACAAAGCAAAAGACAAACAAAAATTACGGAAACACACCTATACAAATGCATTGTGAATTTTACCGCTGTAAACAAAGCAAAAGACAAACACAAAACAAATAATGATAAAAAGTTTGATATTAATCTATCAGCCGCTCACAAAATATATTGTAGGTACTCGTTAGAACCGCCTCATTGAGCTGGTATTAACGAGTACTTAGAGCAGAAATACGAACAATAAGGTTTACCTCTGTAGACCCCAGTTTCACTATATAAATGTGGAATTCAAGGGGTCAGAAATATATAGCCGTGTTTTCGTGATGAAAAACGATAAAAAAAGATGTACATGTTTCAGGCATTTCCTTTCTCCAATACCGAAAAATGTTCACTTCAAACAAGTCTATATCATGGTATTGTTTGAAAAGCAATGTCCATAACACATGATAATATAGTAGAAAAATAAAACACGTAAGCACCGTTTACTTCAAATATATTATCAAAACGTGTTTCATCACAAAAAGTATTTTTGTTTGATTTGAGGTTAAACGTCCCCGTCAACACTGTAAAGGTCATTTTGGAGACGTTGCTTCCAAGTTTGTGGGACATTCACCCGACGTTAAGATGAAATGACAACTCAAACCCTGTCGCCCAATGAAACAAATAGAGTTTATTAGCATGGACGGTCCGCCTCGCATTGCGGTTCCTGAACAGGCTTAGATCCCCCAAGTGGTTTACCGGTACTAGTGTGCGGGCCGGATTCAGCTCTAGGTGGAAGCAACATGCAGCCCATATATTTCTTCAAGCAGTATAGGTCATTAGTAATACAATGAATACAGTGACCTTGGCCAGGCATGAGACTTTGTAGTTTTTTTTTTTTTTTTTTTTTGCAGACTTCTTCATGCTGACTGAACAAATTATTTGTCTTAATCGCGACGGAAGTAAGGGCGAGGATTGTGGCCACGTAAAACCGGTTTAAGCCCCCCAGTTGAATTCGTTTCCGCTGACCGTTCCATGGCGGTTTTTCTGTTGCGGTTTATTTTTATTATGATTTGTCTTTGGGTGTTTGTGTCGCATATGTTATTTTATTTTGGATAGCCTTTTGGCCATTTTGTGGGAAAGTAACTATCCTTTTGGCTTTCCACTGTTTGTGTTTTCGTTGGGGTCTGTTGCTTCGTGTTTGTGTTTCTTTCCCTTTGGTGTCTCTGATGGGAGCTGTGGGTTAATTGTATCGATTCCTGATCATTGCCTCTACTTCTATTTTTCAGATTTGTTTGTCTCAACATATGTTAAATACACATGCTGAATATTATCTAAAACTTAAACGTTATTGAGTAGGGATAAAACCATTTAAATTTCAACGCAAGTTTCAGAATTATTTTTCGTCTTCCAGTTTTATGTCTTGTTGAATTAAACATTTGGGTGTTTGAATTGAGGTTTAGCATTAAAATTAGAAGTGAAGGCAATTATCAGAAATCGAAACAGTTAAACAACAGCTCCCAGCAGTGACCCCAAATGATACGAAACACAAGCATGTAAATGCTAAGACCAAAATTGAAACATCAATAGCAGAAAGGCAAACTGACAGTTACATTCCCATAAAATGGCCAACTGAGTATCCAAAACAAAATAATATAAGCAAGATACAAACCGTAAAAAATCGCGACAGCTGAACCGCATTTGAACGGCCACCGAAACGAATCCCGCTGGGTCGGGGGTGGGGGCTTAAATCGCTTTTATGCGGCTGAAATCATCGCCATTACTTCCGTCGCGATTTAGACAAACAATTTGTTCAGTCCGCATGAAGGCCTCATAACTCATCAGTTTAACATCAACAACACATGAAACGACGGTGAGGACTCAACAGCAAGAAATCACTGAAATGCTTGGAAAAACGAAAACAACCAGTAAGACTCCGATTGGCCCGACCAGAGACAGGCACCAACCAACATTAAATAAGATTAAAGTCTCTCTAATTCGCAGTCAAATAGAAGAGAAGAAATGATCAGAATCGATACAATTAATCCAAAGCTCCCATTAGAGACAGGGGAAAGAAGCACAAACATGAGGCAACAACGCCTTTACGCTGGAACAGTTAGAAAAACTAAGGCCTGATTCACCGGCGTGTAATTAAAGAGGGAAGCAAAGTTGTCGACCGTGATTGGAATTACTAGCATTGAAGTGGAGGCACTGATCAGGAATCAATATAATTAACCAACAGCTCCCATCAGAGACACTAAAGGGAAAACATTTCGGACCAATCAAATCCTCTGGCTTTCTTTGCAGGGTCACTGATGAGGCTTTATTAGCCGAAACTACGTAGTATGACCCATCTTCTTTCTTATGAATGTTTCCATTGCTCTTAAAGGAACTCATTTTTGATTTTTTATTATAATCCTGGGTACCTTATCATTGCTTTGCATTTCATATAAAGGTAATTAATTAAATTTTGTGGTTACTTGTTCCTTTCGCAAGCACCAATTTGTCCACTGACATTGTTTCCTATATTTATTTCTCGACCCCCGCCCATAGGGGCTTGATGAAATATATGGGCTGCATGATGCTTCCACTCAGAGCTGAAAACGGCCCGCACACTAGTACTGGTAAACCGCTCAGAGGATCTAAGCCTGTCCAGGAACCGCGGGGCGAGGCGGACCGTCCATGCTAACAAACTCTATTGGTTTCATTGGGCGACAGGACTTGAGACGTCATTTCATCTCAAAGTTGGGTAAAAGTCCCACGAAATTGGAAGAAACGTCTCCAAAATGACCTATACAGTGTTGACGGGGACGTTAAACCTCAAATCAAACAAACAAACACTATTTATTTCTATTTGTGACAATATAATAATACTAATACTCACAGTTTACAGTTTATTATCGCTATTATTGTTATTTTTGGTTTAATGATGATTTAAATTATTATCATTATTATTATTATTATTATTATTATTATTATTATTATGATATGTACACTATTCAGAGAAATTAAGGTGTTTAGTGTAACACTTCACATTGAAAAAAAGTCAACAATAAAAAGCTAAAAGGTTGCCCTAGGAAATAAAGAACGAAAATCGGAGACTCGGTTTTACTGAGTCCCTTCATACACAGCAACATTGTTTGCAAAGCTGCATACGACTGCTAGCACCGGCTTAAGGTCTGAATAGTTAGATTCTTGGGAAGCAATGAATGCACCAATTAAACGAAAATGCAAAACTCGGTATCAATGAGTACTGAGATATGCAACCCAGGCCACACACTGTGCGCCCTTTAGCACTGCCTTAGGCAGAATTCTATTTTCAAATGATTCTAAATAAACTCAATGATTTCAAAGGGCCAGAAAATATAATCTGCACTATGATGATGTACGGGGAGACTTTTTACGGCCGCTACACGGCACAGCATCAGATGCAGTGAAGGTAAATAAGTTCTGAATAGTAAGATCTTCTGGAGGCAAAGACTACACCACATAATGGAAAATAGCAGACTCGGTTTTATTGAGTGTGTTCATTACCAAAACTGAAATGTGCATCACCGGCCAATCCCTCTAGCACCTGTTTAAGCCAACCTCTTTTTTTAAATGATTTTAAATGCACTCATTGATCCCAAAGGACCAGAAAATATAACCTGCACTATGATGAGTCCACTATAAAAGTCGACTGCTTTGCCTTATTGCCCTACATAAAGTAGAAGAAAAACAAAGATCAGGAATCGATACAATTAACTTACTCCACCCACCAAAGACACCAAAGGGAAAGAAACACAAACATTAAGCGACCAGACCATAATGGAAACTTAAACAAAGGAAGGCCATAAGGACAGTTACTTTCCCTTAAAATGGCCATATGGACATCCAAAATAAAAAGACACAAGTGATACACACAGTAAGTAACAAACAACAACATAAATAAATCGCCACAGAAGAACCGCTTTGGAACGGTCAGTGGAAAGATTTCCACTGGGGGGGGGGGGGGGGGGCTTAAATCGATTTTACGTGGCCACAATCCTCGTCCTTACTTCCGTCGCGATTTAGACAAATACTTTGTTCAGTCCGCATGAAGGCCTCCTAACTCATCAGTGCAACATCTCTGTGAACACAAATAATCAAAGAACCCAAGAGGTGAGACAACGGTGAGGACTCGACAGCAAGAAACCACTGAAATGCTGGAGAAAAAGAAAACCAACAGTTGGACTCCGATGGGCGCGACCAGAGACAGAGCATCAGGCACGAACCAACATCATCTTGAATTAGATCTCTCTAATTCTCAATAAGCCTTTACGTTGACTTAGTGACCAAAATCGACCTTGGTACAAAATAGGTTAAGAGCAATCAAGGGTCACTATTTGAACAAATGTGGTAGGTTATCGGCATTTCGGTTCCTGAGCAGAAGGCTTCCGTAGCGTATTTGCCACACATAGGCATTGCGGCCATCTCTGTCAAGTGACTCCAATCCTATGAACAAACTAACATTGGCCCATTCCACAGCGGCTCCACATATAATGTTGTTTCAATCGTCCTAGCAGTTATAGTCGAAAGGAGGAAAAAATGTCGAATGTGGCATCTACATGCAGGACGAACATCCGTTAATAACCTTGACCTTTTGAGTTGAAAAACTACCATTCAGCTATTTGAAAAAAAACACTCCTCTGGGCATAGGCTACTACAGAACCAGAACACTCCACTGGTTTGCTATTTTCTCATACAAATACCTAAGTGACCAAATTTGACCCTGCCGTCAAATAAGTCAAGGCCAAACAAAGTTAATAATTTGAACAAATTTGGTAGGGCCCCAGACCCATGTGCTGAAAACCTAGTTTCAAGGTCATCGTCCTTAGGTTCCGACAAACTGTGATTTAATAATCAACAAAGCGCACAATAAAGCTTGGGATCAATTTTAAAGATGATCAAACGACAAGGGCATTGCGCGATTGGTTTATCTACTTGCAATGAACCGAAAAGACCCCGGCCATCGGGGCTTGAAGAAATAAATGGGACAGCATGATGCTTCTACGTAGAGATGAAGCCGGCCACGTGTGAGTATTGAAAAGGCGCTTACGGGTGTAAGCCTGTACAGGCAAAGTGGTGCATGTCGGACCGTCCCTACATATTTAACCTTTTCTTTTGTTTGGGCGGCAGGGACTGCGATGTCATTTCACCTCAATGTCGGGTAAAAGTCCCACGAAATCGGAAGCAACTTCTCAATGAAATGACCCAGATAATGCAGAGGGATCGTACAACCTTAATTTAAAGAAACAAATGAATACAATGAACCGAAACAAAAGCGAAGCTAATGATCAGGAATCGACACAGGTACCCCAAACATCCCACGCAAGACTACAAGGGACAGAAACACAAACCTGAAATAGATACACTCTACTGAAAACGTCGCAACAGCAGAGCAAAAGGGAGAGTTACTTTCCCATAAAATGGTTAAATGGTAATCCAAAATAAAAAAGAAATTAGCAATACATACATGCAAAGACGAAAGAAAACAAAAAAAAAAAAAAAAAAAAAAATACGACAGAAGAACCGCTTTGGAGCGGTCATTATATGTATTTAACCTAGGACTTTAATCGATTTTACGGAGCCGAAATCCTTCCCCTTGGTTCTGTCGTGGTTTAAACAAATATGTTTTTCCGCCAAGCGAATTTGTGTCTTCGAGCATTCCGTCATGACAAATTTTAACTGCCCATGCCCAGCCATTCAGAGGGGCCAGGGATATGGTTTTCTGTCTGAAGGTTCCTCTTGATTAACTGCTTGTCTGCGCGAGCAGCGAAGGTTCTGGCGAGACTGTGCGGATGCGCAGGCTCGCCTGAACCTTCGCTGCTCGCATAGGCGATAAGTACCAAAATCGCTTGACGGTGCCCATCTGTTTTTTTCGGTCATCAGGAAGGATTTCTAATACACCAGTTCAACATTTCCAAGACGTAAAAAAATGACCACAGAGGTGAAATAAAAACGAGGACTCGACAAAATGTAATATCTGAAACGCTGGAGAAAAAGAAAACCGACATCTAGTCTCCGGCAGTTTGCCTGACAAGAAGCAGAGCATCAGACATCAATCGACATTACCTAAGTGAGTATTTAGACTAGACGCGTCAAAGAATGTGAGACCCGACCAGCCGACGTTCAGTTAAATAGGGAAGCAAAGTTACAAACCGTGATTGGAGAAAACTACCGTGTATGCAGTCTGTCGTTTAACCTTTATGCTGTACCCCGTCGTATTTATATTTTAGAATAATTTTACGAAATTGAGTTCTGAAATCATTGCAAGCGTATATTATTTTCTTTATTATTCTACTAACTTAAAGTCGACATAAAATTCAAGTTCCGATAGACCTTTTTGCAGAAGAGATTTGTCACACATTCAGTTGTTAAACTAAATAGAAATGACGTTTCGAAGTTTATGTTACCGATATCCCTGATTAAGAATTTTAGCAGTTTGAAGTTTATTACGTGAGTTGAAGCCAGTTACATGACTAGACACTCTGGCAAACCGAATAAGTTGATATACGAGGAAAATCATCACCCAACAAAGAAATATTTAAAATCTCAAAGTAAAAATCTTCGCATTTGTCATACATTTGACATAAAACACAAACCTGTCTACAGTAGTAAAATGTAAAAAAAAAAAAAAAAAAAAAAAAAAAAAAAAAAAACAACAACAACAAAAAACGGTGTTTCGGTATCAGAAGAATTTGCTATAATTAAACTGAATTTCTGGTAGGTAAATTAATCTGTGTGATCAAACCATCGAGGTAGCTCGCAAATAATTTTAAGAAATGTGAACCATTCACGCACTCTCTGAGTTGACCATAATGTGTACTTTGTATGCTCTTCAGAAGTGAAAAAAATATTTCTTACATTACATGCAAAAACGAAGTGAAGGCAATGATCAATGATCAGGAATCGATACAACTAACCCACACCTCCGAGCAGAGACACCAAAGAAAAACTTCGCTGACTTATTACGAGAGCTGATCTATTTCTTTGTTGTTTCCTTCAAATTCTCCCAACTTTTCGCCACTGTTAAAAGGAATCACGCCATCACCTTTAACTGTATCACACAGATTTATGTCATTTTATAATACATTTCATAACGTTTCACCGTCTAATATCAAACAATCTACCAGTAAAGTCATAAAATGACAGCTTTTCATGACGTCATTCGTCACTTTTTTCTGCACCGTGATTTGTTACAGATTTAATCATGCCTATATAGGCGCGTTTTGCCAGTTTGTTTTCTTTTCTTTCTTTATTTATTTATATTTTTTTTACTTTGTGTAAGTGGATGAACCGAGCATCGCAATGTTTGTTAGAAACATAAATAGGAAAAAAAAATGCCTCGCTTTTCTGAAGCTACATTCATAGAAAGGAAATTGTACAGAACATTTCTCACATGAGGCTACTAGAATAACATACCTTCACAATTGTTGGTGTACTCTAAAGTGCATTCACAATCGTAATTATTGATGAGAAGCTGTTTTGCTCCATAGCTTTCTATATCGATGCAATTAAGACAAGGCGATCCAACACAAGGATCTGAAAATAAATTTCAGCTTCTTATAATATTGTTTGTTTAACTTAAACAGGTATTCGTCAATAAATAAAAAGTACCCTTGTATATCCATTTGAGTAATATGGTGTTTACAACGTTCACCCCTGCTTTCTTTGTATGGGCTCAAAAACATAATAGTGAAAAACAAGAAAGGAATTCAATATCTTACGACCAGGAATCGATATAAACACATGAAAAGTAGGAGTAAAACAAAGATCATGAATTGATACAATTAACTTACTCCACCCATAAAAGACACCAAAGGGAAAGAAATACAAACATTTAGCGACCAGACCATAATGGAAACCTAAACAAAGGAAGGCCATAAGGACAGTTACTTTCCCACAAAATGGCCATATGGCCATCCAAAACCAAAAGACACAAGTGGTACACACAGTAAGTAACAAACAACAACATCGCCACAGAAGAGCCGCCTTGGAACGGTCAGTGGAAGATTTCCACTGGGGAGCTTAAATCGATTTTACGTGGCCACAATCCTCGCCCTTACTTCCGTCGCGATTTAGACAAATAATTTGTTCAGTCCGCATGAAGGCCTCCTAACTCATCAGTGCAACATCTCCGTGAACACAAAAATCAAAGAACCACAGAGGTGAGACAACGGTGAGGACTCGACAGCAAGAAACCACTGAAATGCTGGAGCAAAAGAAACCAACAGTTAGACTCCGATGAGCCCGACCAGAGACAGAGCATCAGGCACCAACCAACATTATCTCTCTAATTATCAATAAGCCTTTACGTTGGAGCCGTCATAGAATCTGAGGCCTGATCCACCGGCGTGCAATTAAAGAGGGAAGCAAAGTTGCCAACCGTGATTGGGTTAACTACCATGCATGCAGTCTGTCGTATAATATCCATGTTGTACCCAATCTTTTTATATCGAAGAATGATTTTACGAAATTGGGTGCTGAAGTCATTGCGGTTATATATTTTTTCTGAATTTATATACTAAGTCACCATAAAAGTCGGGTTCCGATAGACCTTGTTGCAGAAGAGATTGAAGTCCAATATTGAATTTTGAAATTAAATCAGAATGGCGTCTATAAAATTTTGTAAAGGCTTTGCGTAGTTTATGGTACCGATAACCCTGATTAAGGAGTTTAGCCGTTAATAATTTATTACGAGTGTTGAAGTCAGTTACATGACTACACACTCTAGCAAATCGAATTAATTGCGAAATATAAACGCCATAGGATGGCGCACGAGGAACATCACCATCCAAAAAAGGAAATTTACAATCTCAAAATCAAAGTCATCACGTTTATCATAAATTTTGCCCGAAACAAATCCATCTACAATAGATAGATGTAAATCCAAAAACGGGGCCTCGGTATCAGAAGAATTTGCTTTATTTAACTGAAGTTCTAGAGGGTAAATCTGACTGATCAAACCATCAAAATAGGTATTATCAATATTTAATAAATCATCTAAATATCTAGAAAAGTAGAAGTAAAACAAAGATCAGGAATTGATACAATTAACTTACTCCACCCATAAAATACACCAAAGGGAAAGAAATACAAACATTAAGCGACCAGACCATAATGGAAACCTAAACAAAGGAAGGCCATAAAGACAGTTACTTTCCAACAAAATGGCCATATGGCCATCCAAAACCAAAAGACACAAGTGATACACACAGTAAGTAACAAACAACAACATAAATAAATCGCCACAGAAGAGCCGCCTTGGAACGGTCAGTGGAAGATTTCCACTGGGGGGCTTAAATCGATTTTACGTAGCCACAATCCTCGCCCTTACTTCCGTCGCGATTTAGACAAATAATTTGTTCAGTCCGCATGAAGGCCTCCTAACTCATCAGTGCAACATCTCCGTGAACACAAAAATCAAAGAACCGCAGAGGTGAGACAACGGTGAGGACTCGACAGCAAGAAACCACTGAAATGCTGGAGCAAAAGAAAACCAACAGTTAGACTCCGATGAGCCCGACCAGAGACAGAGCATCAGGCACCAACCAACATTATCTCTCTAATTTTCAATAAGCCTTTACGTTGGAGCCGTCATAGAATCTGAGGCCTGACCCACCGGCGTGCAATTAAAAAGGGAAGCAAAGTTGCCAACCGTGATTGGGTTAACTACCATCCATGCAGTCTGTCATATAATATCCATGTTGTACCCAATCTTTTTATATCTAAGAATGATTTTACGAAATTGGGTGCTGAAGTCATTGCGGTTATATATTTTTTCTAAATTTATATACTAAGTCACCATAAAAGTCGGGTTCCGATAGACCTTGTTGCAGAAGAGATTGAAGTCCAATATTGAATTTTGAAATTAAATCAGAATGGCGTCTATAAAATTTTGAAAAGGCTTTGCGTAGTTTATGGTACCGATAACCCTGAATAAGGAGTTTAGCTGTTAATAATTTATTACGAGTGTTGAAGTCAGTTACATGACTACACACTCTAGCAAATCGAATTAATTGCGAAATATAAACGCCATAAGATGGCGCACGAGGAACATCACCATCCAAAAAAGGAAAATTGTCAATCTCAAAATCAAAGTCATCGCGTTTATCATAAATTTTGCACGAAACAAATCTATCTACAATAGATAGATGTAAATCCAAAAACGGGGCCTCGGTATCAGAAGAATTTGCTTTATTTAACTGAAGTTCTAGGGGGTAAATCTGACTGATCAAACCATCAAAATAGGTATTATCAATATTTAATAAATCATCTAAATATCTAGAAGTAGAGATTAAAGCTTCAATAATTTCAGATTGGTTATCAATGGAAAGCGACAAAATGAAGTCTCTTTCATAACAATACAAGAACAGATCAGCCACAAGAGATGCGCAATTAGTACCCATCGGAATACCCACAATTTGTCTAAATAACTTAGTACCGAATCTAATATAAATATTGTCAAGCAGAAAGGAGAGGGCATCACACATTTTCTGACATGACCAAAGTGTATAATTCATATGCTCTTTAGAAGTGAAAAATGCATTTCTGACATTACATGCAAGATAGAGAGAATCTTCTCTGTGAAAAGCCCATTCAGTTAAATCATTAAGCTTTTCTTTTATAAGATTATGAGGAAGTGTAGTGTAAAGAGTGGGAAAATCGTAGGTAGAC
Source organism: Lucinisca nassula (assembly GCA_963580285.1). Lineage (NCBI taxonomy): Eukaryota > Metazoa > Mollusca > Bivalvia > Lucinida > Lucinidae > Lucinisca > Lucinisca nassula. Next base: position 668,142 of record OY757023.1, on the reverse strand, counting down.
AGACTAGAAGCACGAAAATGTCTAGATTTCAATTTATTTAAAACCTCATTCGAATTTTTTATAGACCAAAACAGATTTCTTCCTGATCTTTGAAAGACTTTATCACAATATTTAATTACATGCGTTTTAATAGCAGTAAGACAGGAAGTTAATAATGTAGAAAGTTCAGTGGTAGTGCAAGAGCTAGAATTTGCAATAAACTGTGCTTTGTAAGGTTTTTATGAAGTTTTGGTAACCAGTATAGCGTAGGAAGCTTGTCTTGAAACCTGAAACTTCCGTCTAAAGCAGCAATGGAAAATACGACGCACATAAAACGATATTACGAGCAGAAACCAACACACTAATATCGTTTTCAAACAATCACGGTCGGTAGGTGTACAGTTATCTCGCCCTTTAACGATATTTCTTGGTTCTGGTCGTCCGCGTACTGGAGTCGGACCGAAATGGCACGATGCTCTTCAGATATTTTGATTTTACACCTTTACTTTCAATATCTTTTCTATTTACATAAGCACTTATTTTGTACTTAGCCTCAAATAGTGGGATCACAGATCAATCATATTTGCAAGTTATTGTTATAAATTAGGAACATGTTAAAGAATATATGACATAGACAATTACATGTAGTCCTACCCATGTAAAAGGTGGCACTGGATTATTTTACAGATAGTACATTTAACAAAAATCTTTATATGGATACGTGCCACTGCTTACGATTGTTTTAAGGTAAGGATAAACACCAAACATGTGCCTCATTCGGTGAATCAAACAAGCAAATCAGCAGAAAGTCCTTATGACATAACGTTAACAAATATGAGCAATAAAAATATCCAATCCAAAAGCAATTGAATCAAGAACTTGACCTCTGACAATCTTAGAGGTATATATAAGACTCACTTTCTTTTCAAAATTTAAAATTATTTGAATTTATGTATTTTACCCTTTTTCCATTCAAAAGCCTACAGGACTAATTTTGGATTTGCAGTTATATAGGCCAAGGTCATCCAAGTTTCATCATTAATAAAAGTTTAGTAGCGCATTAGTTTCGTTTGCTCTCTGCCAGGTTTGAAGGTCATCTGACCTACGGTTCAGGGGAAAAAATGAATGGTTTTTACCATTTATTGACATTACGGCCATCTTGGTCGACTGACCAAAGCCAATTATTAAAACTTTTCCCATGGGGCAGATATAGTATATATATAATAACTGAAATTGATTTGTCTCTTGGTTTCTGAATATATGTTTTTGAAATGTTGATGGAGATTCAATCCCGGCCAAAGTCAAATGAAAGATCTAAGTAGTTTAGGTCGTATTACCAAAGCGTTAATATAAAAAGTAGAAGTAAAACAAAGATCAGGAATCGATACAATTAACTTACTCCACCCATCAAAGACTCCAAAGGGATAGAAACACAAACATGAAGCGACCAGATCATAATGGAAACCTATACAAAGGATGGCCATAAGGACAGTTACTTTCCCACAAAATGGCCAGATGGCCATCCAAAATAAAAAGACACAAGTGATACACACAGTAAGTAGTAACAAACAACAACATAAATAAACCGCCACAGAAGAACCGCCTTGGAACAGTCAGTGGAAAGATTTCCACTGGGGGCTTAAATCGATTTTACATGGCCATAATCCTCGCCCCTACCTCTGTCGCGGTGTACACTAATTTTGTTTCGTCCACATGAAGGCTTCCTAACTCATCAGTGTAACATCTCCGAGAACATACAAATAAAAAAACTACAGAGAGGAAACAAGGATCATTGACAAATGGCAGATTTAAATGTTCAGACCAACAGACATGGACTCCAGAAGAGTGTAAGCAGGCGTCCTAGGATAGAATGCATTACTTGGTAAGCAAGCATCGCCCACCATGCCTATCGACCTGAAAGAAGAAAAGGAGTAAATGCCGAGAAGGGTATGTCCGAGATTTTTGAAGTCTTCCTATGGCTTCTCATTGGCAAACACATAAGAAATAATTCTGTAAATGTCCATATTGTACGGATCAACAAGATCAGGATGCCTTCAATAGAACTTATAATTGGTAAAATGTTGACTGAGAACAATTCTGTTGTAGCAATAAAGGATCTGCAATAATACATGAGCACGAATGCAAGATTCTGCTTATCATGTGACATTCAAATCACATTTTTTTCACCTCTGTTCACAAAAACGTCAATATCCCACAATAAGTAAATGCGACGTCTGTAAGGAACCCATGCGTGTAACGTAACATATTTTATCCATTAGTGGATTATTAGCTCACCTGTCATGTAGTGACAAGGGGAGCTTTTGCGATCACATTTTGTCTGTCGTGCGTGCGTGCATTGAACGACGTGCGTCCGTAAACAATTTCAAATACGTATATCTCTAATACCCCACGGCCAATCTTGATCAAATTTCATGAGAAGCATCATCAGGTAGGGGAAAAGGCTGTATAAGGTTTTTGGGCTGATCAGATTGGAATTCTGGTTGCCATGGCAACATATATGTCTGGGAAAAATAACAAATATTCTTCTCTAAAACCACATGGCCCAGAGCTTAGATATTTAGCTTGTAGCAACCTCAAGTGGTCACCTACATAAATCCTGCTAATCATGGCACTGGGGGTCCAAATTGGCCACACCCTGGAGCCCCTTATCTCCCGTAAACTTGTAATGGAAAGAAAGCTTAATAAATCTTCTTCACTGAAATCATGAACCACAGTGCTTAGATATTTTGCATGTAGCAACATAAAATAGTGACCTACATAAATCCTGCTAACCATACCCCGGGGCCAAAATTGGCCCCGTCCCGGCGCTCATCAGCTCCCATAGACGTATAACAGGAAAACTTACAAAAATCTTCTTTAGCATGTTACAACAGCACGTGGTCACCTACATAAATCCCTACAGTCATGCCCCTGGGGACCAAATTGGCCACACCCGGGGACCCCTTTGCTGCTATAGGCTTATAATGGAAAAAAAAACATACCAAATTGGAAGCAGCGTCTCCAAAATGACCAATACAGTGTCGAAGGGTACGGTAAACTTCAAATCCAACAAACACAATCACCTACATAAATCCTGCTTATCATACCCCGCGGGGTCCAAATGGGCCACGCCCCGGAGCCCCTTAGCTTCCATAGACTCATTATGGAAAAAAGCTTATAATAACAATCTTCTGAAACCATTAAGCACAGAGCTTAGATATTTAGTATCTAGCAACATAAAACAGCCACCTACATAAATCCTGCTGACCCTGCCCATGGGGTCAAAATTGGCCATGCCCGAACTCATCAGGTCCCATAAACTTATAATGGAAAAAAAAACGTTAAGCATATTCTTTTCTGAAACCATAAGGCCCAGAGCTTAGATACTTAGTATGTAGTAACGTCAAGTGGCTACCTACATAAATCCTGCCAATTATGTCCCGTGGATCCAAATTGATCACACCCAATGGTTCTTGCAATTGGCAAAACTTCAAAAGTCTTCAAAATCATAGGGCCCAGAGCTTAAATATATAGCCTGTAGCAATGTCAAATGGTCATCTACATGAATCCTGCCAACCATGCCCCTGAGGCCAAAATTTGCCTCGCCCATATGGACATTAGCTCCCATTGACTGATAATGGAAAAATAAAACTTCAAAAATCTTCTTCTCTGAAACCATAACGCCCAAAGCTTAATATGTAGCAACATAAAATGGTCACATTTATAAATCCCGCCAACCATGCCCCTTGGGTCAAAATTCGCCACGCCCATGGGCCCATTAGCTACAACAGACTTAAGATGGAAAACAAATCTTCTTCTCTGAAACCATAATGCCCAGAGCTTAGGTATTTAGCATATAGCAACCTCGAGTGGACGCCTACATGAATCATGCAATTCATGTCCCTTGGGGTCCAAATGCTGTGGCCTCTTAACTCCAATAAACTTATAATGAAAAAAAAAAACTTTATAAATCTTCTTCTCTGAAACCATGAAGTTCAGACCTAAGATATTTTGTATATAGCAACATAAAATGGTCGCCTACAAAAATCCTGCCACCATGCCCTTTGGGTCAAAATCTGGCCAGGTCCCATGACTCATTAGCTCCTATAGACTTATACTGGAAAAAAATCAATATCTTCTTCTCCAGAACCATAAGGCCCAGAGCTTAGATATTTAGTATGAAGCATTGTCAAGTGGTCTCCTACATAAATCCTGCCAACCATGCCCTTGAGTCCAAATTGGCCATATCACAGGGCTCCATAGCTCCCAAAGACTTTGTACAAATTTATTGACAACCCTGGATCAAGAAGATATTTATATCAATCAGGTGAACAAACATGTCTCGCCTTTCTTCACAGTTTCTTTTCTTTCTAAACATCACTTATGATTTTCTGGTACACAGATTAGCGATATAGGGCCGTTTGGCCCTCTTGTAAACTTTAATACATGGCGTTATTAATTCTCTTCTTGTGTAAGTCTTTTGCTGTTATTTGTGTTGTATGTCTGCAAATTTATTATGAGTTGTTGTTTAGTGGTTTCTGATGGTCTGGTCACCCCATGCGGGGAACAGAGGGCTGACTGTTCCATTTCATTATCACTCATATTTTTTCTTGTTTTGTGTATGTTTCCTCTTCCTCTTGATGTCTTGTGATTGTGGCACTCCCTGGATCTTTCTTTTAAAATTAATGGCTATCCTCATTACCTACAAGTATGTTGATGAATAAAGTTGCTATAGCCCGGACAACATTTTCCCCATTGTAAGTCTGTGGGAGCTGAAAGAGGAAATAACTCTTACACGAACAAACCTGTCTGTCCCATATTTGTATGCGACGAAGATTTTATAACGTCCTTATTACCTACAAGTCTGTTGAGGATCAAATGAATAAACAAGAGGGCCAAATGGCCCTATATCACCCACCTGTGTACCAGAAAATCATTAGTGTAGGAGACAACTTGACATTGCTACATACTAGATATTTGAGTTCTGAGCCTTATGATTTCCGAGAAGAAGATTTTTGAAGTTTTTTCAAGTATACGTCTATTTTAACTCAAAGGGCATAGTTGGCAGGATTTATGTAGGCGGCCATTTTATATTGCACTATACTTAATATCTAAGGTCTGTACTTCATGGTTTCAGAGAAGATTTTTGAAGCTTTTTTCCTATTTTAAGTTTATTGGAGTTAAGGGGCCATAGGATTTGGCCAATTTGGGCCCATGGGTATGGCCAATTTCGGCTAAAACGGCATAGTTGCCAGGATTTCTTAAGATGACCATTTCATGTTGCTACAGACGAAATATCTAAGCCCTAGGACGTATGGATTAAGAGGAAAAGAATTGCGAAGTATTTTTTTCATTATAAGTCTATGAGAGCTAATGGGCCCATTGGCGTGGCAATTTTGTCTCCAGGGTCATGGTTGGCAGGATTTATGTAGTTGGCCAATTGAAATTGCTACACGTTATATATTAAAGCTCTGGGCCCTGTGGTTTCAGAGAAGAAGATTTTTGAAGCTTTTCTCCATTATGAGCCGACGGGAGCTAAGGGGCCCCCCGGCGTGGCCAATTTGGACCCAAGGGACATGATTGGCAGTCGCTACATGCTAAATATCTAAACTCTGGGCGCTGTGGTTTCACTGAAGAAGATTTTTGAAGCTGTTTTCCATTATGAATCTATGGGAGCTAAGGGGCCCCGAGGTGTGGCCCATTTGGACCCCAGGGGCATGATTGGCAGAATGTATGTAGGTGACCACTTGCTGTTGCTGCATGCAAAATATCCCAGCTCTGGGCCCTGTGGATTCAGAGAAGAAGAATTTTGAAGCTTTTTTCCATTATAAATATGTTCTAGAAAGGGTTATCCTTTGGAAGCAAGGAATACACCATAGGATTGGAAAATATGGAGTGTACATGTTTTCTGGGCCAGACTAGCTAGTTTCGGACATTTAGGCCTCATCAGTGACCCTCAAATATTTTCAAAATGCAACAATGGAATCCGTGATCCCAAAGGACAAGAAAATATAAACTACACTATGATGTCTATAAGTCTATGAAAGCTAAGGGGCCCCCGGGCGTGGCCCAGTTGGACCAAAGTGGCATGGGTGGCAAGATTTGTGTAGGTGACCACTTGCCGTTGCTACATGCTAAATATCTAAGCTCTGCGCCCTGTGGTTTCAGAGAAGAAGATTTTTGAAGCTTTTTTCCCATTATGAGTCTATGGGGGCTAAGGGTCCCCTGGGCATGGGACATTTGGACCCCAGGGGCATGATTGTTGGACCAAAGTGGCATGGGTGGCAAGATTTGTGTAGGTGACAACTCGCCGTTGCTACATGCTCAATATCTAAGCTCTTGGCGTTGTAGTTTCAGAGAAGAAGATTTTTTATGCTTTTTCCGTTATGAGTTTATGGGAGCTAAGGGACCCCGGGGCGTGGTCCATTTGGACCCCAGAGGCATGATTGGCAGAATGTATGTCTACTTGGTGATGTATGTAGGTGACCACTCGCCGTTTCTACATGCTAAATATCTAAGCTCTGGATGCTGTGGTTTCATAGTGGAAATGTTTGAAGCTTTTTTGTTCGATTATGAGTCCATGGGAGCTAAGGGACCCCGGGACGTCGCCCATTTGGACCACAGGGGCATGATTGGCAGGATTTATATAGGTGACCACTTGCCGTTAGTGCATGCTTAATATCTAAGCTCTGGGCCCTGTTGTTTCAGAGAAGATGATTTTGAAGCTTTTTTCAATTATAAGTCTATGGGAGCTAAGGGGCCACGGGTTGTGGCCAATTTGGACTCCAGGAGCATGATTGTCAGGATTTATGTAGGTGACAACTTGACATTACTACATGCTAAATATCTAAGCTCTGGGCCCTGTGGTTTCCGAGAAGCAACTTTATAAAACTTTCTAATTGTAAGTATATGGGAGCTTTATGTTGCCATGGCAACCAGAATTCCAATCTGATCAGCCCAAAAACCTAATGCAGCCTTTCTCCTGACCTGATGATGCTCCTCATGAAATTTGATCAAGATTGGCCGTGGGGTATTAGAGATTTACTTATTTGAAATTATTTACGGACGCACGTACCCACTGGCACTTACACGGACGCATGCACGACGGACGACGGACAAAATATGATCACAAAAGCTCACATTGTCACTACGTGATAGGTGAGCTAAAAACGTCTTTCGCCCGGACAACATTTTGTTCGATGATAAGTCAATTGGGACGAAAGGTAAAGTAAATCTCATACGAAAAATCTCTTTTCTGTCCCATATTCGAACTTGCCCAAGATTTTAAGGCTGTCTTTACAACCTATGTGCTGAACATCAGAGGATGGAAGAGGAAGTAACTCTGACACGAACATACTAATCTGCCCCAAATTGGAACTTGTCCAAGACTCTATGGCTGGCCTTATCACCTACAAGTTTGTTTAGGTCAAATGAAAAATAAAGCGGATATCGCCCGGGCAACATTTCCTAATTATAATAAAAATCAAAAATAAGTCTATGGGGGACGAAATGGCAAGTAACTCACACACGAATATTCCAATCTGACCCAAATTAAAACTCGTCCCAGGTTTGATGGCTGTCCTCATTACCTACCGGTTTAATGAGCATCAGATCAAAAATAAAGTCCATATTGCCCGTGTAAGAAACGTTAACGACGGACGACAGACAGGCAGTCAACGGACAACAGGCCACGGCATCAGCTGACCAGGAACTAACAATAACTCATCTTTCTGACATTCATAAAAAGGACATTGTAAATAGCAATTACTCATATGAGTGTCCTATAATAACGTACTGTCTGTTTCACAATTGTTGCCGTAGTAGTCTGACGTGCATTCACATTTGTAGTCCACCGACACATTGTTATATATGGGGCTGCAGGTACCACCATTAAGACAAGGCGATTCAGAACAAGGATCTGAAAAGAAATTCGATCGTTTTATAAAAATGGTGTTTGGTTTCAAATTAAGGAGGTTTTCGTCGAAAAATAAAAGAGAAATGCAATTGATGCATGTTATACAAAACATAATAATGCACGACGTTTTGACTTGCAAACCTGACATTTTGAGGACATGATAACAGAGAGTATTCACCATCACATTAAATTCCATGCAATGAATACCCTTGTATATCCATATGAATAGCATGACGTTTACTATGGTCAACCCTGTATTCTTTGTATTTGTTCAAAATCATACATAGTAAAAAGGGATGGGAATTGAATGGTCAGAAATTTATACCTGAGCATTCCGTCTGATGAGCAACGGACATAAAACACCGGTATTTTAGATGAATCAATACGAGCAGAAATACAACATAACAATATCGGTTTCAAACAATCACGGTTGTAGACATAAAGTTATTTCGTCCTGAAATGGCATTTCAAGGTTCTGATCGTCCGCGTTTTGGAGACGGACCGAAATGGTATGAAGTTCTTCAAATATTATGTTTTTGCACCGTTTCTTTCAATATTTGTTCCATCTACATAAGCATTTATTTTGTACTTAGCTTCAAATACTAGGAGTGTTAAGTAATTATCCGGCAATGTCTTTTAAAATAGTAACAGGTATACCAATTGCTAGAAACTTGGTCAAGTTGTAGATTCAAGTATTCTAAGCCGAACACATAATTATTCTTGTGAAAATTTTTCTAGAAAAAAAAACAAGTGTTGATATAGCAACGAAACTAACACAAACCCGGCCATAAAGCTGACAATTTCTAACTGCAGATCTTATAAACAAAACACACAGCTTATTTCCCCATCAATCACCACCATTTTTGACTTGGCGTTGGCGCCAAATGAGGGCGTAATGTCAATGATGTCATTTGTCTTTGTGACGTCGTTTGACGGTTTAACAGCCATTTTAATTTGAACGTTGAGTATATTGAGTACGCAACAAAGATCGGTAATCCAATTTTGTGAGCTTAATTGTATTTCGAGAACGGACACAATCACAATTTTGCAGGCAGTCTATGGAGTCACAGCCACCACGGAAACACATCATAGTGTAGATTATATTTTCTTGTCCTTTGGGATCATTGATTCCATTGTGGAATTTTGAAAATATCTGAGGGTCACTGATGAGGCCTAATTGGCCGAAACTAGCTAGTCTGGCCCAGAAAACATGTACACTCCATATTTTTCAGTTCTGTGGTGTATTCCTTGCTTCCAAAGGATAACCTTTTTATAGAACATTTATAATTTTAACCCCCTTGAATCCCACTTTTATATAGTAAAACTGGGGTTTACAGGGGTAAACCTTATTTTCGTATTCCTGCTTTAAATCATAGATAATGGGTATTCGTTAGATCCGCCTCAATGAGGCGATTCTAACGAGTATCCACAATCTATATTTGGAGCACAAATTGGAACAATATCAACAATTTTCATCTTAAAATTTACATTTTTTGGAGGTAAAATTTTCAATGTATTTGTATAGTAGGCGTGTTTTCGTAATGGATGAAACAGGTTCATTACTGGTATGGGCGTTTTTACAGCGAAGAGGAAAAGGTATCAGGTGATCATCTGAGCATACGGCCGGCGTCATTAGAGTTTTCTTACATGCTTTTCAATGAAATATAGAGATGTCTCAATGAAATCGAAAGCGATATTGTCACTGTTTAAAACAGTGACTGATATCAATCTTATTTTCACTGTTTGGGACTACTTTTTTCTCGAAATCTAATTCTATGGTCAGTATTTTGATTGTCAGATGATTGAAAATTAACGAACTGTATTAGAATTGACGCTTAGGCCAATCACGCGTCACGAGGACGTTAGTGACGTCGTTTTCGTCGCTGGCTTCACGCATTTTGTCGCGCGACGTTAGATCTGCCCGCACCTTCTTTGGGAAACTAATATCTCACTTATGTCAGTAACTGTTCAATAAAATGCCATCCCAGGCTATTTCTCAAGTGCAAACGTTTATACACCCAGTGTTATACCCAGTAAATACGTTGGATACCACTAAATTGACGCGAAACTACCAGGAACAAAGTGAGTTTTCTCTGAGGGTGAGTGACGCGATTGGTGAAGATAAATATTGCCATTTTAAAGCATGTAAGAAACAGAAAGTTTGATTTTTTCAGTATAAGATCGAATTTTATTTCACCCATGAACACCAAAACTGGTTTTTTCACTCGTGTTCATTCGGTGAAATAAAATTCGATCTTACACTGAAAAAAAATCAAATATCTCCTATATGTCACGTTAATATATCAAGTCATTTCTAGACCATGACCTTCGCATTACGATTCGTAAGTAAATTGCAACATCCGCATTGTGCGTGATATTCGGCACAACAAACTTTACATGCGGCGGGTAAGTGCCAGTTAGATTATGTAAATATTTACAGGCGATCAGAAGAGGCCTAGGGTCGAGTTCTGTTTACGACTTGTTGAAAGATCTGAGAGAAACGGTGACGCGTTTCCATTCGGATCGTCACAGTTTCAGAAACTTAGATAAGCCTATCTGAACCGAAATGAAAGAACAATCGACTTTGTGGAAAAGACCTGGTTCACATCGCAGAAAAATATCGAAGTAAACGTTTCCAAGAAGAAGATGTTCATCATTTTCTTCAATGCAAGCGGAATTTTCCTGAGCTGAGGACGGGCCCTCATAGCCAATTACAGTCGAACTTCAATGGCTCGAACACCTTTGGGACCTCGAAAATCTGTTCGAGACAGGGGTAGTTCGAACCACTAAAGTAACTGTCAGGAGGCATAATGAGATACTTTTAGACATCTTACCGGTGTTCTATAATGAAAATATATACTTGTGTACTCATTAGAATCGCCTCATCGAGGCGACTCTAATGAGTAGACACAGCATACATTTGCAAGTTAAAAGACTAAAATCTCCTTAATTATCCCCCACTATTTCTCATGTAGAGGATTTCGCTAGGGGGCTCAAGAACGGGTTCGACTCAGCCATGGTAAACGAGCCATCGGTTTCGAGCCATCGACGTTCGACTGTACAATAGATTTCAATAAAACTACCAGGGTGTTATGGATAGTTGTTTGTGAATAGGCGCTAAAACGGAACTTTCTGCGAGCCATGCGAAAGAAGCGCGGGCGAAACTGCCGACGAGGTTTTTCATCACGACAACGCACCGGCGCACCATCCAGCAACTACACAACAAACAATTAGCAAGCTTTCGTTTGAGGTTCTTGAGCATCCCCCAAACAGCCCAGTCATAGCGCCGTGAGACTTCTTCTTGCCGGTGCTGAAACAAGCCCTGCGGGGACAGCAGTTTGATGACACTGACGAATCTCCAACAGCCGTCCAGTCGGCAATCGCAAAAACAAAAGACGAATGAAAGCTACAGTCACTGCTTCAATGCATTCGTGAAAAGGTGTGGTAAGTGTAACTCCTTCAATGGTGAATATTTCGAGAAAGACTAGATGGTGGTAATCTAGACTTATTCGTGCTTCAAATCTGTCTATTTATGATTTTTTCCATCATTTACACACTTCCTCATACTCTGATAAAAGAAAAACTAAATGATTTAATTAACTTGACATTGCATAGAAAAGATTCCCTCTAATATCTTCCCTCTTTACTTTATGGTCATGTCAGACAGTGTGTGAAGCTTTCACCTTTCTGCTTGACAATATTTACATAAGCTTTGGTACCAAGTTATTTTCACAATCGAGCACCCCTTGTGGCTGATCTGTTATTGTTTTGTTATATAAGTGACTCCCTTTCCGTTGAATTAAATCATTGAAGCCTTAAGCTTGACTTCCAGATATTTGGATGACTTATTAAATATTGACAATACCTATAATACATATTTGATGGTTTGTTCAGTCACATTTACCCCCCCCCCCCCTCCCACCCCAACCCCCCAGAACTTCAGTTGACTAAGGCATTTTTTTCTGATACCGATAATCTACCTATTGAAGATGGGTTTGTTTCATGTCAAACTTATGAAAAACGCGATGATTTTGAATTTACGACTATGAACTTTCCTTTCTTGCATGACGATGTTCCTTGTGCAGCATCCTATGGCCTTTATATTTCGCTATTAATTCGATTTGCCAGAGTGTTTAGTAATGTAACTTACTTCAACACTCATAATAAATTGTCAATTGCTAAACTTCTTAATCAGGGTTATCAGTATCAGAAACTACGCAAAGCCTTTTTCAAAATTCAATTGACGTCATTCCGATTTAATTTCAAAATTCAATGTTGGACTTAAATCTCTTCTGCAACAAGGTCAATCGGAACCCGAATGTTATAGTGACATAGTATTAAAATTTAGAAAAAAATATCTACTTGCAATGACTTCAGAACCAGATTTGAAAATCATTCTTCAATAAAGAGGGGCATGATGGACCTGCTCTGCTCACCTGGTCCATGCTGTACAAATGAAATTGTAGGTAATATAGTAAGGTGGAGTGGAGTGATTGAGCAATTTTGATTGACAGTGTCCCAATGAACATTTCTGGGAAATTCTATCAAAATCAATCTAGCTGTTTACGACTAGGTTATATTAGGGTTTGGATATTTTTAGCACTGGTGGGTATCATGTTCTTTTGAGCAAAATCGATCGATAATCCATAACAAGGTTTTTCTAAAAGTAGCTACAGTGCCCTTGACCTTCAACCCAGAACCCTGAATGTTGATCTTGCTTGAGGAACTTATCATACCTAACATTTGCATGAAGGTACATCAAAATCAATTGATAAATCTAGGTGCTAGCTATAGCTATGAAAAAGTGTTTCTAAAAGAGCCACATTTACCTTGACTTAAGCTCAAAGTCGAACTTGCTTCATATTTAATCATACCCTACATTTGTGATAAACTACCTTAAAATTCACCGATAAATGGAGGCACTAGAGCGACATGTAAAAGTTATTTTGTTATATAAAATAGTCACAGTGACCTTGACCTTGAGCCCAGAATCTTGAAAGTCAAACTTGTTTGAGTAATTTTCATACCCAATATTTGTGTAAAGATACATAAAAATCCTTGGTAACTTTAGGCGCTAGAGTGATGACAAAGTTTTTCTGAAAATAGCCTCTGTACCCGGAACCCTATAAGTCTAACTTGCTGGAGATATTATCATATCCAACATTTGTTTGAAGTTACATTAAAAGCAATCAATAAATACAGGGGCTACAGTGTAGACAGAGCATTTCTAAAAAAAAGCCCCCGCGAAACATGACTTTGAGCCCAAGGCCTAAAAGTCTGATTTGCTTGATAATGAAAGTTTCAGAGAAGACAATTGTTAAATGTTTTCCATATATAAGTCTACATAAAACCGTGAACACTGGGACGGGGCCAAATTTGGCCTAAGTGCTAAAATTTGAACCTTCATAGTGGAGGTCAACCAGATGAAGCTCAATATCAAATATCAAAGACCTGGGCTTCTGGTTTCAGACAAGAAGATTGTGTTGGGCAAATCGGAGTCTAACTGTTGGTTTTCTTTTGCTCAAGAATTTCGGTGGTTTCTTGCTGTCGAGTCATCACCGTTGTTTCAGCTCTGTGGTTGTCACGGCCATGTTGCACTGTTGAGTTGGGATGCCTTCATGCGGAGTGAATAACTTATTTGTTTTAATCGCGACGGACGTAAGGGCGAGAATTTTGGCCACGTAAAAACTGTAGCCTCTAGAGTATTCACAAGTTTTTTTTCTTCTAAGATTTGACCTTTAATCTACTGTTTGACCGAACATTATCCGTATTCAGACTTGACCGAGATATTGCCTTGATGATTATGCTGATCAAGTCTGTTGTTTGGATCAAAACTGTGGACTTCAGAGTGTTCACAAGAAAGGTTTATGCACGCACGATGCACGGCGAACGACGCACGATGAACGACGACGGTCAGAAAAGGTCACCATGACCTTCGGTCAGGTGAGCTAATTATACCTATTTTGTTTCCCTAAAACCTGAGCTGTGCCACTTCCTGCTGTTTTGTTTCATACTGTATACTCATCACGAAAACACGCCTATATAATGTTGGCCCCCCTCGAACCCTTCTCTTATATAGTAAAACTGGGGTTTGCAGGGGTAAACCCTATTTTTTCTTATTTCTGCTCTAAACTATAGATTGTGGGTACTCGTTAGAACAGCCTCGATGAGGCGGTTCTAACGAGTACCCACAATCTATATTTGGAGCAGAAATAAGAAAAATATCACACTTTTTCAACTAAAATTTGCATTTTTTCGGCGATAAAGGATACAGTGTACTTGTATAGGCGTGAGTTCGTAATGTGAACGAAAATTAGGGAATAACTGTATCAAGATTGTCATTCAGGGAGGTAAATCTTCGCTTTTACGGTCGGTAATTTTCTTTAACAGCGATGCCTCAGCTATCCCCATTATCAAGCATTTATTCGTTTGTTTTGTTTAGGGAATTATCTTTTTTCGAAATTGGCAAGCGCAGTGAGCTACGTAAAACAAATTCCAAACAATGAAAAGCGATGTTACCTGATGATGTCGGATTTCCGACAGTTTGTTGTAGAATATAAATATGTTCTATAAAAGGGTTATCCTTTGGAAGCAAGGAATACACCACAGAACTGAAAAAATATGGAGTGTACATGTTTTCTGGGCCAGACTAGCTAGTTTCGGCCAATTAGGCCTCATCAGTGACCCTCAGATATTTTCAAAATTCCACAATGGACTCAATGATCCCAAAGGACAAGAAAATATAGTCTACACTATGATGTAGGGCAGGGAGACGCTTTACCGCCGCCACACATACCCACACACCAGCTGTAGTGAAATTAAATATGTTCTATAAAAGGGTTATCCTTTGGAAGCAAGGAATACACCACAGAACTGAAAAAATATGGAGTGTACATGTTTTCTGGGCCAGACTAGCTAGTTTCGGCCAATTAGGCCTTATCAGTGACCCTCATATATTTTCAAAATTCCACAATGGACTCAATGATCCCAAAGGACAAGAAAATATAATCTACACTATGATGTAGGGCAGGGAGACGCTTTACCGCCGCCACACATTCCCACACACCAGCTGTAGTGAAATTAAATATGTTCTATAAAAGGGTTATCCTTTGGAAGCAAGGAATACACCACAGAACTGAAAAAATATGGAGTGTACATGTTTTCTGGGCCAGACTAGCTAGTTTCGGCCAATTAGGCCTCATCAGTGACCCTCAGATATTTTCAAAATTCCACAATGGACTCAATGATCCCAAAGGACAAGAAAATATAATCTACACTATGATGTAAATAAAAATCAAAAATGGGTTCCTTAAAGAACAATGAAAACATCAAAATGGAGTCCAAGTAATTAAAAACCTGTCTAGAATATGAGTCTAAACCAATAATTTATTTCCGATTTCTCAGAATATTCACGCTGATCTCAAAGGACCAAAAGTAAAATATAAGCTGCACTATGGTTGATGTACGGGGAGACGTTTTACGGCCGCCACACGGCACAACACCAGCTGCAGTGAAGGCAAATAAAAATCAAAAATGGGTTCCTTAAAGAACAATGAAAACATTCATAAGAAAGAAGATGGGTCATACTACGTAGTTTCGACTAATAAAGCCTCATCAGTGACCCTGTAATGATCCGGCAAAGAAAGCCAGAGGAAACATACTGCAATTTTGCGAATTTCGAATAGGCAGTCGATTCAAAGACTGATATAAATCAAAATGGAGTCCAAGTAATTAAAAACCTGTCTAGAATATGAGTCTAAACCAATAATTTATTTCCGCAAATTTAGACATTATCTAATCAGACGTCGTGATACATAATATGTTTCCTCTTGACGAAAAATAAATTGCATCTATTCATTTAATGGGGATTATTGTTTAATCATTTAAAAAAAACTGATTTCTTTTCTGGGAGGGGGTGGGGTTCAGAATTGCTATAATTGTTCCGTTTACCTGCCTAACTCACTTTAAAGGCAGGTTATGACAGAAGTAGTGATTAGTGCGGCAGTGGTAATAAATGTGATAGTAGCAGTAGATCTAGTAGAAATTACATAAGTATACGAATCAGTTTAAGTGGTATGAGAAGAGAGAGAAACAGATGAAATAGAAGCAGTGGTAATTATATAAGTGGAAGTGATGACTGAAGTATAAGAAATAGAACTACAACTACTACTGCTACTAAATGTAGTATGACTGCTTACTGTACTATTACTACTACCGCTACTACTTCTGTTACTGCGGCCCCGGAAATACGGGGCTTGAAGAAATAAATGGGCTGCATGATGCTTCCACGCAGAGCTGAAATCCGACCGCACACGAGTACTGGTAAACCGCTTATAGGATCTAAGCATGCCCAGGCAAATCTGTTCGAGTCAGACCGTCCATGCTGTAAACCCTATCGGTTTCATTGGGCGACAGAGCTTGAGATGTCATTTCATCTCAATGTCGGGTATAGGTCCCACAAAATTGGAAGCAACGTCTCCAAAATGACTTATACAGTGTTGGCGAAGACGTTAAACCTCAAATCAAACAAACAAAAATTCTGCTACTACTACTACTACTTCTACTGCTATAACTATTACTACTTGTGGATAAAATATGCAAATTATATACACCCCGTACCATTACACGCACGAAATCCTTTATTATTTGCGGAATATGGACACATATGTGGAAAAATGTGAATAAAATGCGTTTTAAATGTGATATGATGAAACGACCCTTGCATTCATGCTCATGGATAATTCAACTTGCTGAGGATTCTGTCCCTTTCCGCGACTCGTCTAATAAATTCAATAATACAGGAGAACTCATACAAGATCCTCTATGTAGTGATAAGGCCTTTCCACGTACTTCATCAATAAAAAGTGCATATCGTGTAAGGAAATGAAAAAAATACAGCTAGATCTGATAGCTTAAAAATGGGCGACTGTTGATGTGCATGCAATTGAACATAAAGTAGAGGAGAAAGCAATGATCAGGAATCGATACAATTAACCCACAGCTCCCATTAGAGACACCAAAGGGAAAGAAGCACAGACATGTTACAACTAAACGCTAATGCAAACATCAATAGGGGAAAGCCAAAATGACAGTTACTTTCCCATAAAATTGCAAATCGGCTAGCCAAAAAACAAAATTATATAAGCGATACACACACCCTGACGACAAACCATGTTAAAAAATAAACGGCGACAGCAGAACAGCCTTGGTAGGGTCAGTGAAAGAAATTCCACTGGGGGGCTTAAATCGATTTTACGTGGCCACAATACTCGCCCTTATTTCTATCGCGATTTAGACAGATAATTTGTTCAGCCCGCATGAAGGCCTCCTAACTAACCAGTACAACATCTCCATGAACACAAAAATCAAACAACCACAGAGATTAAACAACGGTGAATACTCGACAGCAAGAAACCACGGAAATGCTGGAGCAAAAGAAGACCAACAATTAAGCACCGATAGGCCCGACCAGAGACAGAGCATCAGGCACCAACCAATATTACATAAGGTTAGATTCTCTCTAATTCTCAGTAATCCTTAACGCTTAAACCGTCATAGAATCTGAGGCCAAAGGCTGCAGATCATAGGACTTAGTACCACTAAGTTCTTGCCGGCCTCGTTGGCTCAGTCGGTTGCGCGTCTGACTGGTGATCAGGAGGACGCGGGTTCGACTCCCGCCGGGGTCGGCAACATTCTTTCGTGGAGATTGATCATGAAATCTTTTCTACGGTCATTCTCTCCTTTCCGCTGATTCAAGAAGGGCAGTTGTCAGTTTCTGGCAAAAGAAAGTGCACTGTACTGGTTAACCGCTTACGTATAAGCCTGCCCAGGAAAGTGGGGATAGGTAAACTGACCGGCTCAAAAATGACCTAAATAGTGTTGACTGGGCCGTTAAACTCTAATACAAACAAACAAACCACTAAGTTCTTGCTGAAGAGTGTTAACAAAGTGGAGCCGGCAAACAACGACCACATTGGTAGCGGCTTATCTGCTGGAGCCGAAACAAACTTCTTATGAAATGCTTGAATACCTAGTTTTAGGTGACGTAAAGATGTCTTAGGTTTAGGAGGTAATAAGTGCGTATTTTGAAAGTAGAAAGAAATGCCTTAAACCCAGTTTTTACCCAGGTATTTAATAATGGCCGTCCTTAAACGATACTGTCGTTGTGACTCCTTTTGTTTTATGTTCGGCTTTGTATTTTTTTTTTGTTGTTGTTGTTTTTCTAATGTTTTCGTCGAACACTTCTGTACTTCTAAAGTAGAAGTAAAACAAAGATCAGAAATCGATACAATTAACTTACTCCACCCATCAAAGACACCAAAGGGAAAGGAGCACACACATTAAGCGACCAGACCATAATGGAAACCTAAACAAAGGAAGGCCATTAGGACACTTACTTTCCCACAAAATGGAACGGTCAGTGGAAGGCTTAAATCGATTTTACGTGGCCACAATCCTCGCCCTTACTTCCGTCTCGATTTAGACAAATCTTTTGTTCAGTAAAAGTAACTGCGTTTTACTCTGTGTCGGAAAGAGCTGCTAAATAGAAGTGAAGGCAATGATCAGGAATCTGAAGAACTCGGCTTGTCGCCTATGACATTGTTGTTGGTAAAGATGTGTTTGCCCATTTTTCCATTGATGTATTTAATAGGCTTTCGGTGCTAATTCGATCAGTTTCTGAAATTTCTTAACGTATTTAAGTTTCTATCGCATGCGTGGGTGCGCGAGATTTCTGCAATATACAAACTGCTTGTGAAACGTCTCCGATAAACCAAGACTCCGGTTTATGTAACGGTTGTCTCTAAAGGTAACCTTTGTATAAAGCAAGGTGTCTCATTTCGAGGTGCATATGGGCCCCGTCAAGCGATTTTGGTACTTATCGCCTATGCGAGCAGTGAATCAAGAGGAACCTTCAGACAGAAAGCCATATCCCTGGCCCCTCTGAATGGCTGGGCATGCGCAGTTAAAATTTGTCATGGCGGAATGCTCGATGACACAAATTCGCTTGGCGGGGCCCCTATGATCCCTGAGAGTATGCAGTTAAACAGCTACAGCGAAACTGCAACAAGAAAAAAAATGGAACACGGATGTTTCGTTCATCATAGCTAAGATGACCTCGCCCTTCAATTTGTGGAGAGGTCATTTTCCAATACCTTCAAATATCTATTTTTAAGGCTAAATATGTGACTTTCTGTTGTTTTTAACTAAACAAGGTGTTATGTGTAGACATAAAAATCGCCTAAATGAGGCGAACCTAATGTGTTTACACACCATACCTTTTTCTTACATGCTTTTCGATAGAATATAGAGATTTCTCAGTGAAATCGAAACGGATATGTCACTGTTGCAAACAATGACTGATATCAATTTTATTTTCCAGTGTTTGGGACTACTTAATTTTACCTCAAAATCTAATTCTGTGGTCAGTTTTACCATTTTCAGATGATTGGAAATATATGAACTGTATTAGAATTAACACTAAGACTGTTCACATGCCACGAGGTCGTTAATGACGTCATGTTCGACGCTGAGGTCATGTATTTTGTCGCGTGACGTTAGATCTGTCCGCAATTTTTTGGGGAAACTAATATCGCGATAATTCAGTAACCATTCACAAAAATGCCATCCCAGGCTATTTCTCAGGTGCACACTTTCAGTTTACACTCTATATTAGACCCAGTAAATACGTTGGGGACCACTGAATTGACGAGAAACGACCAGGAACAAAGTTAGCTTTCTCTGAGGATGAGTGACGCGATTAGTGAAGCTAAATCTTGCCGTTGTGAAGCATGTAAGAAACAGAAAATTTGCTGTTTTGTTTAGTGTAAGATCAAATTTTACTTCACTCATGAACACCAAAACTGGTATTTTCACTCGTGGCTAAGCCACTCGTGAAAATACTGGTTTTGGTGATCATTCGGTCAAATAAATTTCGATCTTACACTGAAAAATCAAATATCCTCTAAACATGTATTGTACATGCAATCGTAAAAATATATTTAAGTCAACCCTAGTATGTGTTCAGGTGCTGAGTAGCCAACAGTTGCTCAAACTACCCATGTCTAGAACAAATTTCTATGGTTACAAACGTGTTCGTGAAATTTAGGTTCGACTGTAGAAAATTGATTGTGGACATTCTAAGTTGCCAACAAAATATTACGGAAACGAACAAAAAAGTACAAATTACCAAATGCTTTGGGTAAGTGTGTAGGTGCTTTGAAACTTTAAGTGCCGCAGTGTTCTATTGCTTTGGAAACAGAAGGAGAATGGGACGTTGTGCTTGCTAGTGGGTTTTCTCCTACTCTATCATATCCTTACCTTTTATAATGCCCACTTCTCGGGAGACGGCGTGATGTTGTCGTTTGCCGTTGACCAACCGGCTGTTGTCAGTTAATATCGGGGTAATCTCAGAAAGTCCAGTTGTACCACTTAGAGTACCTTAAATAGAAGTGAAGGCAGTGGTCAAGCCTGTCCAGAAACAATAAATGGAACTGACTGGACTGACATACCATTAGCTGTGCTCTGGACCGTAAAACTACAGCACACACTCAAATGTGCTTACAACTGCGACCAATGAATGTTAGTAACATTGATTAACGAAAACTTCACGTAAAATCGATTTAAGCCCCGCCCCGCCAGTAAAATACTTTTGACTGGCCGTTCCAAGGCGGTATTTTTCTTATAGATCGCATCTGAATGTTTGTATCGCTTATGTATTTTAGTTTTGGATATGCAGTTGGCCATTTAGTGGGAAAGTATCTGTCCTTTTGTCCTTCCGCTAGTGATGTTTCCATTAGGTCTAGTTATTTAATATTCGTGCTTCTTTCCCTTTGGTGTCTCTGATGTGTGGTGTTGGTTAATTGCATCGATTCCTGATCATTGACTGCCCTTCATTTTTTGGTACAGCCGACGTTGTAGAAAACATTTAATCGTATTTAGTTTTTAGTTTTGTGTTGCGTCCGTGCTTCCAAAGGACTAGTTATGACATGAATTAATTAAGCAAATAGTTCTGTCCTCGACCGGCTTGCTAACTCATCAAAGAAAAATCTCTGAAACACACAAACAAACGGAATGTTGAGATAAAAAAAATGATGAATAATCCACAGTAGCCCAAACAGAAAAAAAACAGGCGCAAACTAAGATGTCTATAGAAACTGCTAAATTTCTTTATCGGGGTTATCTCTGTCGTAAACTAATTTCGTTGGGTCGATTTAAGGCTAATATATTGTATATTTCGGACATACGTTTAGTCATCTTGTGGGAAAGTAACTATCCTGTTGCTTTTCCGCCAGTGATGTTTTCATTATATTGAAGTTGTCTTATGTTTAAATTTCTTTCTCTTTGATGTCTTGGATGGGAGGTGTGAGGTAATTATATCGGAACCTGATCATTTCCTTCACTTATATTATAAATTCAATGTTGGACTTAAATCTCTCCTGCAGCAGAGTCTATCGGAACCCGAAGTTTATGGTGACTTAGTATATAAATTAAAATAATAATAATAATAATGCAAGACTTCAACACCCACTTTCGTAAAATCATTCTACGATATAAAAAGATAGGGTACAACATAAATGTTATAACAATAGCTCCATGCATGGTAGTTAACCCAATCACGATTGAAACTTTGCTTCCCTCTTAAATTGCACGCCGGTTGGTTAGGCATCAGATGCTATGACGGTTCCAACGTAAAGGCTTACTGGAAATGAGTATCTAATTTATGTATTGTTGGTTGGTGCCTGAAGCTCTGTCTCTGGTCGGGATCAACATAAATGTAGGTCTTCTTTTGCTCCTGCATTTCTGTGGTTTTTTTGCTGTCGAGTCCTCACCGTTGTTTCATCTCTGTGGTTGTTTGGTTATTGTGTTTACGCCGATGTTGCACTGATGAGTTAGGAGGCCTTCATGCGGACTGAACAAACCATTTGTCTATATCGAGACGAAAATAAGAGCAAGGATTGTGGCCACGTAAAGTCGATTTAAGCCCCCCCCCCCCCACAACCAGTGGAATTCGTTTCACTGACCCTACCAAGGCGTTTATACTATTTTGTTTTGTTTGGATATCCAATTGTCCATTTTGTGGGAAAGTAACTGACCTTTTGGCTTTCAGCTATTGATGTTTCCATTAGGGTCTAGTTGTTTCTTGTTTTTGCTTCTTTCCCTTTGGTGTCTCTGATTGGATCTGTGAGTTAAATGTATCGATTCCTGATCATTGCCTTCACTGGTATTAAGCAGTCCTCCATTTTTTTGTATTAAGCAGTCCTCCATTTTTCAAAATGAGTCTTAATAGACTCAAGGATCCCAAAGGATAGAAAAATATTATCTGCACTATGATGGTGTAAGGGGATACTCTTTACGACACCACACGGCACAACAGCAGCTGAAGTGAAGATAAATACTTTCTGAATAGTATTATCCTATAACCAGATAAACGAAAATAGCAGACTCGGTTTTATCGGTCTGTTCATGACCAGGACTGAAATGTGCAGCACCTGCAACGCCCTCTAGCACCGACACAAGCAGAACTCTATTCTCAAATTGATTCTAAATGAACTCAATGACCAAAAAGAAAATAAAATATAATCTACACTATGAGGATGTACCGGCCCCGATAGCTCAGTTGGTAGAGTGTTCGCTCCGGGGAACGGGAGGTCTCGGGTTCGATCCCGGGCCGCGACATACCAAAGTCGTTAAAAATGGTACTAGCTGCTCCTCGCTTGGCACTCAGATTTACGGGGAAGAGCTAGGACTGGTCGATCCAGTGTCAGGATAATGTGACTGGGTGTGGTATCATGTAATGTGTCTGGGACATGATACTTCAGTGAGGCAGCACTATAAACGTGAGCATTGAGCACCCTGTCGCAACCAGACACCGTCGTGATATGACTGAAAAATTGTTGAAAGCGACGTTAAACCCGAATTCACACACACACACACACACACACACACACACACACTATGAGGATGAACAGGACAGAAGTAACAGCGAGGATTTTGTCCACGTTAAATCGATTTGAGCCCCCCCCCCCTCCACCAGTGGAATTCGTTTCACTTACCGTTCCAAGGCCGTCCTTCTGTCGTGGATTACTTTTGTTATGGCTTGTCTTTGTGTTGTAAATCCAAAAACGGTACCTCGGTATCAGAAGAATTTTCTTTATTTAACTTAAGTTCTTGGGGTAAATTTGACTGAGGTATTATCAATATTTAATAAATCAACATATCTAGAAGTCGAGCTAAATTCAATAATTTCAGATTGGTTTTAAACGGGAAGGGACATCATGAAGTCTCATTCATAACAAAACAAGAACAGATCAGCCACAAGGGGATAACAATTTGTAACCATCGGAATACCCACAACTTGTCTAAATACCTTAGTACCAAATCTTATGTATATCTTGTCAAGTAGAAAGGAGAGAGCTTCACGCACTTTCTGATATGACAAGAAAGTATAATTTTAATGCTCTTCAGAAGTGAAAAATGCATTTCTCACATTACTCGCAAGAGAGAGGGAGTCTTCCCTATGAAATGTCCATTTAATTAGTCCATTAATTTCTTTCTTTTATAAGATAGTGAGGAAGTGTAGTGAAAAGGGTGGAAAAATCAAAAGTAGACAGACTCAGAGCACGAGAACGTCTGGATTTCAATTTGTTTAAAACTTATGATTTTTATAGACCAAAACAGATTTCTCCCTGATCTTTAAAAATAGAAGTAATGCATTGACCCACCATTGACGTCAATGCGACTTTGTCCAAATATTTAATCGCATGTTTTTATGGCAGTAAAACATGACCGTTAATACTTTTAAGAGTTCAGTGAAGTACAAGAGTTTGACTTTGCAAGAAACACTGCTTTGTATGGTCTTTTATGAAAAATAGAAGCGGAGGCAATGATCAGGAATAGATACAATCAACCCACAGCTCCCATCAGAGACACCAAAGGGAAAGACACACAAACATGTTTAGGCAACCAATATAACGTAGGAAGCCTCTTTTGGACTTCTGTAACACACACAACAAACTTGGTGGCTGAATAACAAATGTGGTCATCAACTTAAGCCCTCTCTACAACCAAAGGCTGCAGTTCACAAGCCTTAGTACCACCAAGTTCTTGCAGCAGAGTGTCAAACAACGTAATCAGTGTTAGCGGCGTTATCTGCTGGAGCCGAAGCAAACTTCTTATAGAATTATTGAATGCCTAGTTTAAGATGACGTAAGCACTAACCAGCATTACAAAAAATTGATAATCTCTAATTCACAGTAAGCCTTTACGCTGGAACCGTCATAGAACCTGTGGCCTGACCCAACCCGGAGTGCAATTAAAGAGGGAAGCAAAGTTGTTTATCGTGGTTGGGTATACTATCATGCATGCAGTCTGTCGCATTAATTTATTTTTTTGAATTTATATACTAACTCACCATAAAATACGGGCTCTGATAGACCTTGTTGCAGAACAGATTTAAGTACAACATTGAATTTTGAGATTAAAACGGAATGACGTTTTTAAAATTCTGAAAAGGCTTTTCGTTGTTTAAGATACCGATAACCCTGATTAAGAAGTTTAGCAGTTAACAATTTATTGCGAGTGTTAAAATCCGTTACATGATTAGACACTCCGGCAAATCGAATTAATTGCGAAATATAAACGCCATAGGATGCCGTACGAGGAACAGCACCATCCAGGAAAGGAAACGTTACCATCTCAAAATCAAAATCATCGCGTTTATTATGAATTTTGCAAGAAACAAAATAGAAGTGGAGGCAATGATCAGAAATCGATACAATCAACCCACAGCTCCCATCAGAGACACCAAACAAACCTATCTACAATAGATAGATGTAAATCACAAAACTGCGTCTCGGTATCAGAAGGATTTACTTTATTATGCTCCCCGAAGAACTTCGGGGGAGGATATTGTCGCCGCTTCTTCCGTGCGTCCGTCCTGCTTTTGTCTACGGGAATTCTCAGAAACTACTGGTCGGATTTCAATGAAACTTCATAGAAAATGATAAGTATCAAAGGTGGATGTGCATATCACCTGCGTGTTTGGGTTCGATAGTTTTTCCAACAGTAATGGCCCTTTGATGAATTCTGCATGGATATATATTGTATTGTTCGTTTCAACGCGAATTCTCAGCAACTACATGCCGAAATTCAACGAATCTTCAATGGCACCTTAAGCATTAATAGGGGATGCGCATATTATCCGTGCTTTTTGGTTGGATGATTTGTCACAGAGTTTTGGTACTTTGTTGAAAGCTGCAGTCTAAGGTCACTGTGGCTATTTTATGAACAACTCCGTCATCACTCTGGTGCCTACATTTATTGATGGATTTTATTATAACTTCACAAAAATGTTGGATATGATAATATCTTGAGCACGTTCGACTTTTACGGTCCTAGGCCCAAGGTCAAGGTCACTGTGGCTATTTTTAAAAAAACTTTGTTTTCGCTCTAGTGCCTACATTTATTGATAGATTTTAATATACGTTCACGCAAATGATGGGTATGATAATATCTCATGCAAGTTTGACTTTCAGGGTCCTGGGCCCAAGGTCAAGGTCACTGTGGCTATTTTTAGAAAAACTTTCTGGAGGCAGAAATCTTTTCAATTGTAAACGGAGTTCCATTGCACCCAGCCTTTCATTATCAACCTCTCATCATTCTGATATGATTTATTCCGACTTTTGTGTTGCTGATGTTTGTTTGACAGTGCCATCAGGCAAGCTAATCTCTCCACCGACAGGTTTTGTTATACTCCATTTTAAAGTACAGTGAGTAAACACAGTATACCGCTCTTTTCCTAGGATAATGTTTCCTGTTCCGACTATTGCAGCTTCGGGGAGTTTCCATAGGTTTCACCGATATTCTAGTTTAACAGAAGTTCTGGGGGTGTAAATTGTACTGATCGAACCGTGGAAACAGGTATTGTCAATATTTAATAAATCATCCAAATAATTAGAAGTCGAGCTAATGGATTCAATGATTTCAGATTGGTTTTCAACGGAAAGGGATATCATGAAGTATCTTTCATAACAAAACAAGAGCTGATCAGCCACAAGGGGTGCGCAATTTTTACCCATCGGAATACCCACAACTTGTCTAAATAAATTAGTACTAAATCTTATGTAAATATCGCCAAGTAGAAAGGTGAGAGTTCACACACTTTCTGGCATGACCATAAAGTATATTTTTATGCTCTTCAGAAATATAAAAACATTTCTTGCATTACACGCAATATAGAGGGAGTCTTCCCTATGAAATGTCCATTCAATTAAATCATTAAGTTTTTATTTTATAAGATTGTGAGGAAGAGACTAGACACTCTGGCAAATCGAATAAATTGTGAAATATTAACGCCATATGATGCCGCACGAGGATCATCACCATCCAAGAAAGGAAAATTTATAGTCTCAAAATCAAAATCATCGTGTTTGTCATAGATAAGTCAGACAGATTTTAACATTTGCAGTAAAGGAAAAGCAATGAAAGCGCATGTTTGGAACAGCTCTCGTACTATTACAACTACATAACAAACAGTCCTGCATAAATATGAATCTTTCAGCAATATAAAAAGAGATCCAGTAAACACCACAATTCACTAGTCACAGCACACTCTCGAAACCAAGAGGAAGAGGAAACATACACAAAACAAAAAACAAATACGAGTGTTTATAAACAAACAGCCCTCTCTTCCCCACACGGTGTGATCAGACCATTAGAATACACTAAACAACAAATTCGAAGACATACAACAAAATAACTGCAAATGACCAACACCAAAACTACCGTCTTAGAATGGTCATCAGCATAAAATTTTGCCAATGGGGGTGGGGGCTTAAAGATCTCTTTACCGACCGAATCTTCGTCCTAGGTTAGGGTGTTATTCCCAACAATAAACATTAACTATTCGGATTGCATAATGATTTCCTAACTCAATCAGTGCATCAAATTCGATCTCTGAGATAAAGCCAAGATGAGGGCTGCTAGCCGATCCCCATTACAATGTTGGCCAGAGCTAAAGAAAATCATTAGTTAAACCACGATGGGCTCAGCCCTCTTTTAACAAATATTTATTCTTAAGCCGTCATTGAGTCCGAAGCCTGACCCGCCGCTGTGCGATCAAATATTCCAGCATAGCTATCAATCGATATTCGGTCGACAACCGTACGCGCAGTCTGTTGCATGATTTCCAAAGTATGTCCAAATTTTTTATGTCACAGGGTTGGAAAAACAACATGACTCGACCGGGACTCTAACCCAGGGCCTTTCGCATACCGTGCGAACACTCTACCGACTGAGCCACCGAGCCACACGGACGACCTGTTACATTCTCCCCCTGCTTAATTAGATTCGTCCCAAATCTCTTCTCATGAGATTCGTCCCGAATCTATAAGTCCTATCCAGTCCGGCTGCGAGATTTATTTTCATACTCTTTCATGCCCTCAGACGCGGTGCTGGACCCGCACTGGCCACCAAATGTCACAGGGTTGGAAAAAGAACATGACTCGACCGGGACTCGAACCCAGGGCCTTTCGCATACCGTGCGAACACTCTACCGACTGAGCTACCAGCCACACGGTCGACCTGTTACATTTTCCCCCTGCCTAATTAGATTTATGCTTTAAATTCCAGGGGAGAATGTAGCAGGTCGACCGTGAGGCTCGGTGGCTCAGTCGGTAGAGTGTTCGCACGGTATGCGAAAGGCCCTGGGTTCGAGTCCCGGTCGAATCATGTCCTTTTTCCACCCCTGTGACATTTGGTGGCCAGTGTGGGTCCAGCACCGCGTCTGAAGACATGAAAGAGTATGAAAAATAAGTCTCGCAACCGGACTGGATAGGACTTACAGATTCGGGACGGATCTCAATAGAAGAGATTCGGGACGAATCTAATTAGTCAGGGGGAAAATGTAACAGGTCGACCGTGTGGCTCGGTAGCTCAGTCGGTAGAGTGTTCGCACGGTATGCGAAAGGCCCTGGGTTCGAGTCCCGATCGAGCAATGTTCTTTTTCCACCCCTGTGATATTTATATCGAAATATAGTCTTTTTCTTTTTAATAGATCTAATTCAGGGTAATGTTGGTTGGTGCCTGATGCTCTCTTTCAGGTCGGGCCCATCGCAGTCTAACAGTTGGTTTTCTTTTGCTCCATCATTTTAGTGGTTTCTTGCTGTCGAGTCCTCACCGTTGTTTCATCTCTGTGGTTGTTTGATTATTTGTGTTCACGGAGATGTTGCACTGATGAGTTAGGAGGCCTTCATGCGGACTGAACAAATTATTTGTCTAAATCGCGACGGAAGTAAGGGCGAGGATTGTTGCCACGTAAAATTGACTTTTAGCCCCACCCCCGCCCACCAGTGGATTTCGTTTCCTCTGACCGTTCCAAGGCGGTTCTTCTGTCGCGGTTTATTATTGTTAAAGTTTGTCTTTGGGTGTTTATGTCGCTTACGTTATTTTATTTTGGATAGCCTGTTGGCCATTTTTTGGAATGTAACTGTCCTTTTGGCTTTCCGCTGTTGGTGTTTCCATTAGGGTTTGTTGTTTCATATTTGTGTGTCTGTCCGTTTTGTGGCTCTGATTGGAGCTGTGGGATGATTGTATCGATTCCTGATCATTGCCTCCACTTCTATTTTTGACTTTCTCCGAAAAATGAGTTGGTTCTCTCTACTGACCGTCTGAAAGCGGTGATCTAATGTTGTTCATTTTAAATGTAGCTTTGTCGGATTTTCCGGGAGGGGATGGGGGGGATTGGCTCTTCATGTTGTATGTGCAAATGGTTGTGAACTATTATAATTATTTATTTATTTTCATTAATTCTGCCTGTTGCACATTGGTCCCCTCCTGTGAGGAGGAGGGAGCTATGCTATCTATGACTTGTTTGTTTTTCTCTCATTATTAGTTACTCTTCCTTTTGGTGTCATTGTTAGGCTGTAGTGTCTGTTTCATCCTGGGCATCTATTTCTATTTATTTTATACATAGCAGTGAAATCAATGCATATCTGAAACAAATAAAAGTGATATTTTCACAGTGTGAATGTTATTTTCACAGTAGCAGCCCGGCCTACATTTTTCGCAAAAGTCATAAGTAATCAATGAAATAATTCTTTAAAATACCTTGAAAATGCATTCTCTGAACTGTACAATACTGTATTAAAAATGGCGATCTGTTTCTGTTTTGCAACTGACAGTTATGACGTCATTTTCAAGTCGAAATTGTGACGTAAGATCCGATTGATCAATTACAGTAAGTGTCCTAAAATATTATAAAATAAAAAGAAAATCTACTTTTTTCGATAAATATCAAAAATATTTCATCTCGTGTGTTGAAAATATCAGAACTTCCACTCGTGCTTCGCACTCGTGAAAATTCTGATATTCTCAACACACTCGATGAAATATTTTTGATATTCATCTCAAAAAAGTAAATTACCTCTATATATTTTGAGATCAAATGCCTGGTTTCACGCTCCTTCTACCTAATATTACCACTACATATTTGCAATAAAATCATAATCACCTTTCATCTTTTGAAGAGCCTCGCAACAAGCAGTGTTTTCAATTACAGTCGTCTTCAGGACAGAAATATTGGCTTTCAGAGTAGCTGTTTTCGTTTTCAATGCAATAAGTTCATCCTGCAGCTCTTCATCGGTACTGTTGTTGCTCACAAAACCTTTAAACATTTTCTTAATTTTATGTTCTAGTTTATCAACTCTGTGGCGAAGACCACTTCTATCATCTTTGGATTCGCAACACTCTGTAATTGCTATTGAAGCAGCACAGCATAGTCCGCAAAATATGAACCTGTACATGTTCGATACTGAAACAATTAAATGCATGTTAAGAAATATACCTGCC
The DNA here is from genome assembly GCA_963580285.1 of Lucinisca nassula. NCBI lineage: Eukaryota > Metazoa > Mollusca > Bivalvia > Lucinida > Lucinidae > Lucinisca > Lucinisca nassula. The sequence goes on along the minus strand of OY757023.1, from coordinate 638,402 downwards.
ATTTTCCATCCAACAAACTACAAAGGAAACAAATAAGGATTTCTTGTTTGATTTCACGTAAGCTCAGTCCCTATGGAAATTGAGTCTAAAGTTAAATGGAATAATTTGCTCTTCAGATGAACATTTTGGTCCCCTTTTGATACATCCTTTGTTTTTATTGTATGGGTTTGCTTTGTAGTACAACGGCTTAGTTATCACAATAACGTCATATCGAACCAGTCAGTTTACCTAAAAGCATTTCCTAACCCTTAAACGTTTAATCAGTAGAGTGCACATTCTCTCACCAGAAGCTTGAACAATCTGAATTGAGAGAATGATCGTAAAAAAAAAATCATTATCAAACACCATAAAATAATGTTGCCGACCGCTGCAGGTATCGGCCTGCGTATTCCCGACATGTTAATCTTCCGAGCGCTTTTACAAAAATATTGAGCCTTCGTCTACTGTGTCTCTTGTGCCTGTGAGGATCACAAGTGGAATTTTGAAAAAAGAAGGTCGCTGATGATGACGGAAAAATGTCACTCGACCTCAGTGACCGACACTTGCTTGCCTGGCCCAGAAAAATAACTCCACGGTTTCCAATTCGGTTTTGTAGTTCTTGCTTCCAATGGATCAGTATTTGATCGGAAATTTAGCTGTGTACCGCTTTCGAATGACTTTGCTCCGGGTTCTTCGGTTATCTCTCACAATTATGGTTAAGTGTTAAATATTTGATTTACATATTCATCCCATGTTCATTTGCTTGTGTATAAATGATCTGGAATTTAAAAGAGCTCTAAACTAGTAAAAATTGACACGCAAAATAGGCCACTATTTCAGAACGCAGCTGTCTCAAGTCACTTATCAAAAGTGTCACAGAGGCACACACAAAAACAGACGAAACATGAACCAACGGCACAAAACCAAACAACAAATAAGACACTGCAAAAGAACGACCGCCTTGGGACGGTCAGGATTAAGACTTTGTGGGCGAGGGAGCTTCAACTCCGAAGTTTATGCAATTTCAACACTAGCCCTCAGCTCCAGTACAGTTTCAAACTAAATAACAAAAACAAATTAATCCGCAAGGAGGCTGTCTAGCTCAACAGTGAGTAATAAATATTATCAAGAATCACGATTTAAGCCCTCTCCCCTCACAAACACAGTACACACACAGTGGAATTGTTTCAAGGACCGTTCCAAGGCGGTTCTTCTATCGCCGTTTATTTTTTGTTATAGTTTGTCTTGTGAGTGTGTGTGTCGCTTATATTATTTTGTTTTCATGTCTGTGTTTTTTACCCTTTGGGCCACTGATGGGGTTTGTGGGTTAATTGTATCAATTCCAGATCGCTGCCTTCACTTCTGTTTTGAGAACAACAATCCGATGTCAGATCCGAAGAAAACCACCAGTCAGATCACGGAGCGTCGAACACAGTAAATATCCGGATCCACCCTTCCAAAATTCAAAGGATCAATTGTGAAATCATCAAAGAGTCGGGAGTCCGGACCACCGCCTTGCAACAAAAGAGTGAAGCAAAATTTTCCACTGTAAAATTGTCGACAACCAAACACGCGGTCTGTCGCATAACATCCATGCCATAACCACTTTTCTTGTATTAAGTAACTTTTTTTTACTAAACAGCCCAGATGAATTATCACTATCTAGTATATTCTTCTTAATTTTTAAAGTGAATTCCCATAAAACTCAGGTTCGAAAGTCCCTGTTGCAGAGGTGTCTTCGAAGAAATGTCATATTTAAAATAATGTCGAAATATCGACGATAAAATTTTGTAAACAATTTCGCAGTTTATGATACCGATACCCCTGTTTTAGAGTAACTTTTATCAATTTAAAAGATAATCCAAAGATCGATAGGTTGAGTTAAACGCCTGAATAACATCGGTTTGTTTATTTTTAGAAAGGGCCAACGTGATTTTTTTTTCAGAAATAAAAAAAATAAATCTGCAACAAGGGGTGCACTTTTTGTAACCCTCGGAATATCAACTATTGTCAACATAATTGAGATCCAAACCTGATATTGATATTATCTAATAAAAAGGAAAGTGCCTCGCAAACCACTTGACATGTCAAATGTTTATATCGATTATTGTCATCTCAAGAAACAAATTAATCATTATCATCATGTCAGGCCATATATAGACACATTTCGCGAAGACAAATAGTTTCAATTAAATTAAATATTTGTTTTCTTTAATCAGATTATGGGGTAATATAGAGGTAATGGCAATGATCAGGAAGCGATACAATTAACCCAAAGCCCCCATCAGAGACACCAAAGGGAAAGAAGCATGAAACAACTAGACCCTTATGGAAACATAAATAGCGGAAAGCCACAAGGACAGTTGCTTTCCCACAAAATGGCCAATTGGCTATCCAAAACAAAATAATATTAGCGATGCACACACTCAAGACATACCATAACACAAAAATAAAACGCGACAGAAGAACGCATTGGAAACGAATTCCACTGGGTGCTTAAATCGATTTTACGTCGCCACACTCCTCGCCTTTTTTTCCATCGCGATTTACACAAATAATTTGTTCAGTCCGCATAAAGGCGGACGAATCGTACGTCGACAAACTAGATCTACTAAAAACCTCTTGCTTTTAGTTTATTCAAAACGGCACTTGATTTTTTTTATAAGTCAAAATAAACTAACAGTAGGAGAGTTGCTAAGGCCGTCGTCAAGATTTTATTTTTTTGTAAGCTTCCGCGAAAGGGATTATCTTTTTATAGCAAAAATAATTGTGAAATTCGAAGCTACTTCCGGTCATTTTAACATAAGCATACAGTCGTCAGAAATGATAAAATTGGCATTCAAAAGCACAAATGAAAACATCAACACTTCCTAAAACGTTTCATTACTTCAGTTATGGTTGCCACTGAAACGGAACGTTTCCGAAGCTTCGTTTATTAAGTAACCTATATTTTTAAACAAACTTCTGGTCAAACAGTACCGGTCAGTTATTTTGGAATAAAAAAATGGTCAGAAAAAAATTTGGTTCAAATTTTCCTAAAATGTTTGTTATACATTATTCTGTCTTCCAGCTGAGTATCTACACGAAAGTAAACACAGTATTGGAGATGTTGACGTCAGAAATTGGGTCAATATTTGACCTAGTCGCAACGCTTGCATACACAGATTTTTAAAATACATGGCTGCGAGGAAAAGTTATTCGAAATTTAAACGCTGAAAGAAGGCGTGTTTTGTCAAAATACGTTATGAACCTTGGTTGTTAGACCACACCTAAACTAACTGCCTCTGGATTGCTTCATTTTTGTCGGTAAGTTAAGCAGTTTCACACTTTGATACGGCAACTGAGGTAATGGTCAAATATGACCGACTCCGTATAAGAAGATAGATAGACAGACAGAAACCGTTTGTGAACACGTAGATCAGAATCAGAATTTTTACTGGTTTCACATCCTTAGACAATCCTTCACCAGATCCATGTATATCCTATGCAAAACGCATCACTGGTACGATTCTCTCTCTCTCTCTCTCTCTCTCTCTCTCTCTCTCTCTCTCTCTCTCTCTCTCTCTCTCTCTCTCTCTCTCTCTGTCTCTCTCTCTCAAGGTCTATCTGACGGCATTGTATCTGTCGGTATTCCATTTAAATACTGCAGCCTGTGAGTGGTGACTGTTATGTTCGAGCCTTCAGAAAATGACACCGACTTCCATCATAGCTTGGAGAAAATTGGATTGGGCTGCATGAGCTTCTGCGCCGAGCTGAAACAACCGACCGAACTTTTGTGCTGGTGTAAAACCGCTTCGGGGTGGGGGGGGGTTGATGCAAATGACTTTTAGACGTCCATGCAACATCATGCTGTTGCATCGAGGTTGATACGACGTTGCGTAAACGTTGTGTGCCCGCCGGACAAGCGGGTACCTGTGGTGGTAGTCTTGAGATGTCGTTTCATCTCAATGTTGGGTGGGGCAAATGACTTTTAAACGTCGATGCACCATCATTCTGTTGCATCGACGTTGATACGACGTTGCGTAAACGTTGTGTGCCCGCTGGACAAGCAGGTAGGCCTACCTCGGATGGTAGGCTTGAGATGTCATTTCATCTCAATGTCGGGTAAATAATGTATACCCCTGTTTGTTTGTTTGTTTGATTGATTGATTTGCGGTTAATGTGCCCGTCAACACTATTTAGGTCATTTTGGAGACATTGCTTCAATGCTTTAGAAGCCTCCGGGGTGTAGTGGTTACGCTACTCGCCTTGTAAACCAGGGATCGCAGGATCGATCCCGGGCTTCTCCAGACTTTGGGATGAGTCTTTAAACCGAGGCCCCGTCTCCGTATGACCTTAGCTGTTGATGGGACGTAAAACTCAAACACTCATTCACTCACTGCTTCCAATTTTGTGGGACTTTTTCCGAACATTGAGATGAAATGACATCTCAATCCCTGTCGCCCAATGAAACCAATAGTGTTTATATGCATGAGGTTAACGTCCTGAGCGAGGATTTTAGACTGTTTCGTCCTGTATTTGTTTAACGTCCCCGTCAACACTGCATGTGTAGGTCATCAGGACTCGCGCCACTTTGCTTGGGCAGGCTGAGACCTTCTAAGCAGTTTAACAGTACTCGTGCGCGGTCGGTTTCAGCTCTGCGTGGAAGCATTGTGCAGCCCAATCTATTTTTGAAAGCCCCGGTGGGCGGTGGCAAAGTATACCCCTGTAAACCCCAGTTTTACTACACTTAAGTGGAGTTTAAAGGGTGTCAAAATTATATAGGTCTGTTTTTGTGATAGTACTCACCCATCGGGTTTTTGGTGGATGTAAATCAGTAATAGAATGACAATCGTTATGGTTGAGATAACTTATTTTGCGGCATCTTATCTGGATCTACACTGTTTGCATTCGTATGTGTGAACAGTAGACTCTGTAGACCCTTAGATTTATAAAAGCTCAGTAAAGGCCTGACCCCCGCCCATTGGGGCTTGAAGAAATAGTTGGGCTGCGTGATGCTTCCACGCAGAGCTCAAACCGACCGCACATGAGTACTGGTAAACCGCTAAGAGGATCTAAGCTTGCCCATTTCATCTCAATGCCGGGTAAATGATCCACTAAATTGGAAGCAACGTCTCTAAAACGACCCACACATGCAGTGTTGATGGGGACGTTAAACAAATACAGGACAACGTCGGGTGACAACGATGCGACATCTTAACGCTTGCCCATTTCATCTCAATGTCGGGTAAAAGTCCCACAAGATTGGAAGAAACGTCTCTAAAATGACGTACACATGCAGTGTTGACGGGGACGTTAAACAAATACAGGACGAAACAGTCTAAATCCTCGCTCAGGACTTTTTTTCTCAGCCTAGCCCTATACTCAGACGGGGGTTTTATTATGACATGACATTCATTAATTTCAAGGTGAGGCGGCTTTCGTCTTTCAAAGATTACCTGCCTGAAAAGGATAAACCGCCTACGATCATACAATTGTTTTGACACTGGGCATGAAAGATTGTGGGGGTTCGGGGGTGGGGTGGGGAGGGGGGGGGAGGTTCTCCATTGCGCTACAGCTTGTCTCCATTGCGCTACAGCTTGTCTCCATTGCGCTACAGCTTGTTTGTAGAAATAATTTCTACAAACAAGCCTGTATCGCACTATGTGGCAAAGTCCGATAAATTACCCCATCACGAACACACAAAAAAACTAATAGGGATGGTAAAAAAAAAAAAAAAAACAGCGAATGAAAATAAATTATCCACTTTTGGTCGGTTTTCTAGGAGCATCCTCCACCGCGCGACTTTTGTGGTTCTACTTTGAGACCCAGGTATCTCTTTCTTGCGGATAGTGCCCGGCTAGCACAAACAGGCCAACGTCGGACCGACAGCGATACGACGTAAGTTAGCCCAGCGTTAAGACGTCGTTTCGCTGTCGGCCAGACGTTGGCCCGGCACGCTTTGCTGGCTCGGTTGGGCAGATTTTTTTCATTTTATTTCATTTCATTTACGTCAGAGTGCAATCAAATTATTCTCTCTCTCTCTCTCTCTCTCTCTCTCTCTCTCTCTCTCTCTCTCGTACACACAAACCAGCGGGCCGACGTCGGTCCGACAGTGATGTCCCGACATGCTATGCTACAGCGGGCCAATGTTGAGCCGACAGTGATGTCCCGACATGATTTGTTGGCTGGCTCTCTCTCTCTCTCTCTCTCTCTCTCTCTCTCTCTCTCTCTCTCTCTCTCTCTCTCTCTCTCTCTCTGCCCCCGCCCATCGGGGCTTGAAGAAATAGATGGGCTGCACGATGCTTCCACGCAGAGCTGCAACCGACCCGCACATGACTACTGATTAACCGCTGAGAGGATCTAAGCCTGCCCAGGCAAAGCGGTGCGAGTCGGCCCTTGCATGCTTATAAACCCTATTGGTTTCATTGGGCGGCAGGGCTTGGGATGTCATTTCACCTCAATGCCGGGTAAAAGTCCCACAAGTTGGAAGCAACGTCCTCAAAATGACCTTTACAGTGTGACGGGGACGTTAAACCTCAAATCAAACAAACTTTCTCTCTCTCTCTATCTCTCTCTCTCTCTCTATCATGATTGAGCAGTAGTGACAACTAAAATAAAGCATCGTTGAGCAAACGTGATTGAAATTTAAGGTTATTTGTGTTTCGAGGTGGATGGGACTAGTTGAAACTGAGGCTGCGCGTGAACTGGCAATTAACAGAGTAAGGTGCTCATTATGTCCATATTGTTGGTCTACATTGTTATTTGATCTTGATTATTTGATGGGCAAATAAGGTAGTATTGGTTTTTCGTATATGACGTCAGTACAAATGTATACGTCATATGTTTTTGTTGTTGTTGTTGGCAATATACCTATTATGGCATGGAAGATGCGTATATTGACAGACTCTTCGAGGCTATTTTTTGACACAAATGGTAAAAATAAAGTAAACATCGGGAGTTCTGATTTACTGGGAAAACCTGATGAACTGCAGGCGGGGTAAACAAATCAGTAGCTGGATAAATACTACAGGGTTAGTCTTTTCGTCTCGTTATTTTCCTGTGTTAACAGCCATGTTGGCTGGCTTTTGTTCCTGTTCAACGACCGGAAGTAGTTCAGTTTTTTTGGAATAAAAAAATGGTCAGAAATAGATTTTCCTGAAATTTAACTCAGTTGCAGATTATTCAATTTCCGATTTAATGATTATGGTGAAAAATTTCCAGTTTATCGCTAAATATATTAATTTTTGTCTTTTCTGAACCCACTGAAACGACCCAGATTTTTCTCAAGTTTACCGCATTTTTATACACACTTTTTGCTGAGAATGGTGTTTGTGTGGTATTTCATCGGAAAGAAATGTACACAAATTTCATATCTGTCTATTTTTCAAAGGTGAATTTTATCAAACAGGTTGTGTCAAGAGCATGAAATTCTGACTCGACAGGCATTTTCATCTTTGAATTATAGTCCCATCGAATTTTTTCTCGAGAAAAATGTTTTTAAATCTACATACGCCGGCCTCTGAGATTCGCTACTGTAATGCCAGAATTTTAGTAAGCCTTTTCACAGTATCTAGAAAAAATGATTTTAATAGCTGTTAAACATGACGTAAATGATTTAGAAAGTTCGGTAGTACAAGAACTAGAATTGAAAATTATTCGAGCTTTATAAGGATTTCTGTGACGCCTTGGTAACCAGTATAATGTAGGACGTTTTTTCTTGGTTTTCTATTCTACTAACATTGAAACTGATTGGTGCCTGACGCTCTGTCTCTGGTCGGGCCCATCGGGGTCTAACTGTTGGTTTTCTTTTGCTCCAGCATTTTAGTGGTTTCTTGCTGTCGAGTCCTCACCGTTGTCTCACATCTATGGTTGTTTGATTATTTGTGTTCACGGAGATGTTATGAGGCCTTCATGCGGACTGAAAAATCATTGGTCTAAATCGCGACGGAAGTAAGGGCGAGGAGTTTGGCCATGAAAATCGATTTAAGACCCCCAGTTGAATTCGTTTCCGCTGACCGTTCCAGGGGGTTCTTCTGTCACGGTTATTTTTTGTTATGGTTTGTCTCTGGTGTTTGTGTCGCTTATGTTATTTTATTTTGGATAGCCTATTGGCCATTTTGTGGGAAAGTAACTGTCCTTTTGGCTTCGCGGTTGGTGTTTCCATTATGGTCGGTTGTTTCATATTTGTGTGTCTTTCCATTTGGTGTCTCTGATGGGAGCTGTGGGTTAATTGTATCGATTCCTGATCATTGCCTCCACTTCTATTTTGTATGCGTTAAAGATGATCTTTGGCGATAGTAGTTTCATCTTCAGGAACCTGAACGTAGGTAACGAAGTTATTTTCAGAAAATAAAACATTTTTTAAATTAGTTTGAGCTGTCTCTGGTCGTGCCCATCGGTGTTTTACTGTTGGTCTTTCTTTGCTCCAGCTTTTCTATGATTTCTGGCTGTCGAGTCTTTATTGTTGTTTTATCTCTGTGGTGGTTAGATTTTAATGTTCACGGAGATGTTACAATGATAAGTAATGAGGCCTTCATGCGAACTGAACAAATTATTTGTCTAAATTGCGACGGAAATAAGGACGAGGATTGTGGCCACGTTAAATCGATTCAAACCCCAAGTCGGATTCGTTTCACTGATCAAGGCGGTTCTGCTGCGCGGTTTATTTTTAGCTCGCCTCACGAAAGTGAAGGGGGGCTATTGCCATACCCCCGGGCGTCCGTCGTCGGCGTCGGCGTCAGCATCGTCGGCGTCCGCATTTGATTAAAGTTTACCTGCAGGCTCTTATATGTGATGCTTAATAGTGTGTTTTGAATAGATAATTACCAATTGGTAAAAAACAATATTTAAACCTATCATTGTACTTCATTGTTCAGGTTTTCTGGCTTAAATTGGCCTTTTTTAGATGTTTATTATTTGCTGTTTTCCTTATGTTAAAGTTTATCTGCAAGCTCTGTGTAGTGTAGTGGATAGAGGTAAGGACTCTGAATCAAATCGTTGTGGGTTTAAATCCCGGTGGACGATCTTTTTTTTTTTTTTTTAATTTTTCCTTTTAAACCCACAGCGAGTTCGACTTGCAGGGTCCGTGGCTTAAGGTCAAGGTCAGTGTAGCTATTTTTAGAAAAACTTTGTCATCGCTCTGGGGCCTCTATTTATTGATGGACTTAAATATAACTTCACATAAATGTTGGGTATTATGATATCTCGAGCGACTTTGACTTTCACTGTCCGGGGCTCAAGGTCAAGGACCAGAGCTCAAGGTCAAGGTCACTGTGGCTATTTTTAGAAAATCTTGTCATCGCTCTAGCGCTTACATGTTTTGATGGATTTTTATATAACTTCACTCAAAGGTTGGGTATAATGGTATCTCAAGCGAGATTAACTTTTACGGTCCGAGGCTCAAGGTCAAGGACACTTTGGCTATTAATAGAAAAACTTTGTCATTGATCTAATGCCTACATTTATTGGTTGATTTTAATATAACATCACACAAATGTTGTGTATGATGTTATCTCGAGCAAGTTCGACTTTCAGGGTCCGGGGCTGAAGGTCAAGGACACTGTGGCTATTTATAGAAAAACTTTGTTATTGCTGTAGCCCCTGTATTTATTGATGGATTTTAATATAACTTCACACAATTGTTGGGTATGATGACAAATCTTTCAGTGTCCAGTGCTCAAGGCAAGGTCAGTGTAGCTATTTTTAGAAAAAAAAAATAGCTCTAGTGCCTACATTTATTGTTGGCTTTTGATATAACTTCACAAAAAATGTTGGGTATGATGATATCTTGAGCGAATTGGACTTTCAAGGACCGGGGCTGAATGTCAAGGTCACTGCGGCTATTTTTAGAAAAAAAACTTAGTCATTGCTTTAGTCCCTGCATTCATCGATGAATTTTAATATAACTTCACACACGTGTTGGGTATGATGATATATCAAGCGAGTTGGACTTTCAGGGTCCAGGGCTCAAGGTCACTGTGGCCAGTTTCAGAAAAACTTTGTTATGGCTATAGTGCCTACATTTATTGCTGTATTTTAATATAACTACATACAAATGTTGCATATGATAATATCTTGAGCAAGTTCGACATTCAGTAATCTGGCCTCAAGGTCAAGGTCACTGTGGCTTTTATTAGAAAATGTTGTCATGGCATTTATTTTTGTATTTGTAAGGCACACAAACGTTGTCTTTGACAATATCTCAAGGAAGTTCGATCTTCAGGGTCTAGGCTAAGAGTCCTAGGCTCAGGGTCACTGTGGCTTTTGCATTACAGGTTGGGCGTTTGGTTCTCTTTCATTTGCTGCAGTCTGTTTAGCTGTTTTACATAAGAAAGTGGCTTTTTTGCAAAACCTGCAAACCTGTGACGGTATTAGAAGTAGAAGTAAAACAAAGATCAGGAATTGATACAATTAACTTACTCCACCCATAAAAGACACCAAAGGGAAAGAAATACTACAATTAAGCGACCAGACCATAATGGAAACCTAAACAAAGGAAGGCCATAAGGACAGTTGCTTTCCCACAAAATGGCCATATGGCCATCCAAAATTAAAAGACACAAGTGATACACACAGTAAGTAACAAACAACAACATAAATAAATCGCCCCAGAAGAGCCCATTTAAGGGCATTTGTTTCATGAAATGAATATATTTACATGCTTGCACCCATTTGAATCGCTCCAATGAGGCAATTCCAAAGAGAACACACAACATGTTAACTTTCAAAATAAGATGATGGTAAAACAATACATGGAAGCCTCGAACTATACGTAGAGGTCTCCAAGGACCATGATTATAGTGAACGGATTCAAATAAGCAGCGGTGGACGGGTCATCCATGTTCAAAGTACTGAAGCTTCGCCTTATTTTAACATTAGAATACATCGTGTCCTCTTACCAGAACGGCCACATTAAGGCAATTCTAGTAAGACATATTCACTTTCAAAATAAAATATGGTAAAAATGTACATCGAAACCTCAAACTATACGCAGAGGTATCCATGCACCATATAGTGGACAGATTCAAATAAGCAGCGGTGGACGAATCACCCATGTTCGAAGTACCGAAGCTTCGTCCTTATTTAATCATGGACTACATCGTGTCCTTTAACCAGGACCGCCTCGGCAAGGCGATTCTAGTAAGACGTCATAACCCTTAAGCATTTACATACGTATATTTATTCAACACAAAGAGAGGGAGAAAAAAAAAACAGTATACCCTCGCCATCTGAAACTCCAAGGGACCGGAACATTCGGTTTGAAATAACAATAGTTTCTGATAAAAGAAGTTGAAATCTTAATAATGTATAGCAAAGCTCAATTTAGTTTGACTTAAGTAATAGTTTGGGATATCAGAGTTTGAGATAGAGATTCAACCTTTTATCCCTCTCTCAACCCAGCTTGTCTCAGACGCCGAATTCAACTGACTCTATTGTCAATACATTATAAGTCTGTAAAATGAGCATCCTTCCAAACAAACCCCACCTCATACAGAGAAACCTACGGTCCACAGGGGTATACGGACATTATAATGCCTATTCCCGGTTCAAAACGTAGTCCGCGTGTACTCGCAAGAATCGTATCAATGCGACGGTTCCATCGAGCACGTACAGTCCATGCTTGGGACATAAACAAGAAACACTTTGAAAAGTAGCTTTTGGGGACATGAAGAGATGCGAGCCGGCGCATGACAAAACCCACAACAAGACCGGTGCGACCAGCAGAAACTCAAATCAACCTGCGCACCAATCAACTATGACAAAATATTATGCTTATGTCTCACTGCATAGACATCAGCCTATAGAAGGTACATGCGACCAGCGAAGACCCCATTCGGACTGCGCGAATTCGCAGGCCGATCTGACTCCTCGCTGGTCGCTCAAGACTTCCTGTTAATTTAGTCATGCGCCGGACCACACGATAACAATTCGCGATGTCCCCTCTATGTCCCACGGATATAAAATCGTAACATTATGCGAACAAATCCGTGAAAAAAAAACACTTTTCATATAGAGAATCGGGGTCCACTGAGGGCAAACACTATTCTCTCCATTCCCGCCCAAAGACATAGGCCGGGCACCCGTTAGAAAGCCTCAATGAGACAGTTCAAACGAGCATCCACAACCACTGTCCGCAGCACGGACAAGAAAATATAGAAAACAGACATTTTTGGGATGTGGAGAGGTGAAAAGAGTGCACCATGTCGCATGGGGCTGTGAGCGTGATGATAAGGCGGCTATTCAGTTTTCCGGGTAGGGCGTACCATCTCTACGTCTTGGGGTAAGTGAAGCTGGCAAGTATGTTAGTAAATTGACGCGTAATTTGGGTTATTTATTCAGTTTCACAATAATTTTTCCCTGATCTGACCACGCAGATAAATCGTTATTGAGTTTCGAAACAGACTCCAATAGTTTGGCATTCTTTGCAGTCAAGTCCTCACACACCACATACTGTGTTCCTTTGAGATTTTTCCTATTTTTCATGTCTTCATTCTTATCATTCTGGAGACGAAACGACATATAACCACCCTGTTGCAGGATCCTAAAAATCGCCCGATTCAATGTGTTATGTCGATATCAGCTCGTTGGATTTTCAAGCTTAACTGTTGGCTGCAGAATTTCAAAACTTTTTTTCCACAGTTTGCTCTGCTGACTCGTCTGCTTGTCGATCATCTATCCCACAGATTCTAACATTATTTCTCCTGGTGAATTGTTCTACCGCATTAGAATTATAAGAGTTAACTTTAGAGGCATACCTGACTTCGACCAAATATTTTCTTAAATCTCTTTCTGTCTTACACAGAGTATTCTCTCTCTTTACATTTTCTAACTCTATTTCCATATCAGAAATCTTACTTCTGAGGGATTCAATTGTTTTGTTTTCTGATTTATCAACCCTCTGCTCTAGGGTCCTAACTTTCTCATAAACCTTATTCATTTCTTCCTTAATGTTCTTTTTAATAGCCCGTTTTAGAGTCTTTAATTTATCTTTGAGCATGTCTTCTGTTATAAACTTTTTCAGAGCCACTTTTATGTGATCATGTGTTAACACATACTCCACATTCTCCTGAATAGATTTCAGCTATGTTCTATGCAGTCCCGAGAATCTCCTTCCCCGGACTCTCTAATATCAATTACTTCCTCTCTATCTTTAAAAAAACTTGGAAATAGCTGCCTGTAGAGGGCATTACTGAAGATCGTTTCGGTGTACTATCGCGCAAATGCTCTTTTTGTGTGTCTATGTTCTTGCACGTCTTGTTTTCAGTACTTCTACTCTCTGTTTTTCAGTCTTCCCTTTTCCTCGCCATTGTCCCTGTCCTTCCGACGAAGTCGACATTTTCAATTTCACTACAGTTTATATATGTTTTAATTATGTTTCTACTTCTACAAACATTTAGAGTCCACTGGTAAATTTAACTCCTTAATATTTTTTTTATTTGCATAGACACATATCACTTTAATCTTTTCATAATCACATATATTCCTGGCCAAAGTCATTATACTGACCGCACTATCCAACTATGGCCCCGTTGCAAGTCCACACACTTTCCGCCAAATAACCACAATGTACAAATCTGACTCGCTGCGATGAAACCAACATAATAGCCCTTCTAAGCGTCAAATTTCACCATATGGAGTATTTGCGTCAACATTATGCCATTTTATCCTTTCAGAACAGCAAATGTGCCCCTTTAGACCACTTTTCAATTAATTGAACGGTATATGCGACTCCGCTAGATTTTACACAACCGTTCGCTCCCCCTCGCTTCAATTATTAGTTTGATCTGTCTCTGGTCGGGCCCATCGGTGTCTTACTGTTCCTTTGCTCCAGCTTTTCTGTGGTTTATTGCTATTGAGTCTTCATTGTTGTTTTATCTCTGTGATGGTTAGATTTTTAGCTCACCTGTCACGTAGTGACGAGGTGAGCTTTTGGGAACACTTTTTGTCCGTCGTCCGTCGTGCGTGCTTACGTGCGTACGTCCGTCCATAAACAATTTTAGATAAGTATATCTATAATACACCATGGCTAGTCTTGATCAAATTTCATGTGAAGCATCATTAGGTAGGGGGAAAGGCTGCATAAGGTTTTTGGGCTGATCAGATTGGAATTCTGGTTGCCATGGCAACATATAGCTCCCATGGACTTATAATGGGATTTTTTTTAAATCTTCTTCTCTGAAACCACAGGGCCCAGAGCTTAGATATTTAGCTTGTAACAATGTTTAGTGGTCACCTACATTAATCCTGCCAATCATGCCCCTGGGGTCCAAATTGGCCACACCCCGGGACCCCTTAGCTCCTATAGACTCATAATGTAAAAAAAGCTTCAAACATCTTCTTCTCTGAAACCACAGGGCCCAGAGCTTAGATATTTAGCTTGTTACAATGTTAAGTTGTCACCTATATAAATCCTGCCAATCATGCCCCTGGGGTCCCAATTGGCCACATCCCGGGGACCCTTAGCTCCTATAGACTCATAATGAAAAAAAAAAGCTTCAAAATTTTTTTCTCTGAAACCTCAGGGCCCATAACTTAGATACTTAGCATGTAGCAACGGCAAGTGGTCACCTACATAATTCCTGCCAATCATGCCCTGGGGTCAAAACTGGCCGAGCCCCTTAGCTCCTATAGACTCATAATGGAAACAAGCTTCAAAAATCTTCTTCTCTGAAACCACAGGGCCAAGAGCTTAGATATTAAGCATGTAGCAACGACAAGTGGTCACCTACATAATTTATGCCAATCATGCCCCTGGGTTCCAAATGGGCCACGCGCCGGGGCCCCTTCGCTTCCATAGACGAATAATGGAAAAAAAAAAAAGCTTCAAAAATCTTCTTCTCTGAAACCACAGGGCCCAGAGCTTATATATTTAGCATGTAGTAACGGCAAGTGGTCACTGACATAATTCCTGCCAATTATGCCCCTGAGTTCCGAATGGGCCACGCCCCGGGGCCCCTTCGCTCCCATAGACTCATAATGGTAAAAAGCTTCAAACATCCTCTTCTCCCTAACCACAGGGCCCAGAGCTTAGGTATTTAGCATGCAGCAAGGGCAAGTGGTCACCTACATAATTCCTGCCAATCATGCCCCTGGGTTCCAAATGGGCCAGGCCCCGGCCCCCTTCGCTCCCATAGACTCATAATGGAAAAAAGCTTCAAAAATCTTCTTCTCTGAAACCACAGGGCCCAGAGCTTAGATATTAAGCATGTAGCAACCTCAAGTGGTGACCTACATAATTCCTGCCAGTCATTACCCTTGGGTCCAAATTGGCCACACCCCGGGACCCTTAGCTAATATAGACTCATAATGGAAATACAAAGGTTCAATACTCTTCTTCTCTGAAACCATAGGGCCCAGAGCTTAGATATTTAGCGTGTAGCAATGGCAAGAGGTCACCTACATAATTCCTGCCAATCATGCCCCTGGGTTCCAAATGGGCCACTCCCGGGGCCCCTTAGCTCCTATAGACTCATAATTGAAAAAGCTTCAAAAAGCTGCTTCTCTGAAACCACTGGATCCAGAGCTGAGGTATTTGGCATGTAGCAACGGTAAGTGGTCACCTACATAAATCCTGCCAATCATGCCCCTGGGTTCCAAATGGGCCATGCCCCGGCGCCCCTTTGCTCCCATAAACTCATAATGGGAAAAAGCTTCAAAAATCTTCTTCTCTGAAACCACAGGGCCCAAAGCTTAGATATTTAGCATGTAGCCACGGCAAGTGGTCGCCTACATAATTCCTGCCAATCATGTCCCCGGGATCCAAACGGGCCACGCCTATATACGTGGCCTATAGCTCCTATAGACTCATAATGGAAAAAAGCTTCAACAATCCTCTTCTCTGAAACCACAGGGCCAAGAGCTGAGATATGTAGCATGTAGCAAGGTTAAATGACCACCTACATAAATCCTGCCAATCATGCCCCTGGGATCCAAACGGGCCACGCCCCGGGGTCCCTAAGCTCCTATAGACTCATAAATGAAAAAAAAGCTTCAACAACCCTCTTCCCTGAAACCACAGGGCCAAGAGCTGAGATATGTAGCATGTAGCAAGGTTAAGTGGCCACCTACATAAATCATGCCAATCATGCCCCTGGGATCCAAATGGGCCACGCCCAGGGGCCCCTTCGCTCCCATAGACTCATAATGGAAAAAAGCTTCAACAGTGTTTAGTGGTCACCTACATTTATCCTGCCAATCATGCCCCTGGGGTCCAAATTGGCCACACCCCGGGACCCCTTAGCTCCTATAGACTCATAATGTAAAAAAGCTTCAAACATCTTCTTCTCTGAAACCACAGGGCCCAGAGCTAAGATATTTAGCATGTAGCAACGGCAAGTCGTGACCTATATAATTCCTGCCAATCATGCCCCTTGGCTCCAAATTGGCCACACCCCGGGACCCCTTAGCTCCTATAAACTCATAATGGAAAAAAAGGTTCAAAAATCTTTTTGTCCGAAACCACAGGGCCCAGAGCTGAGATATTTAGCATGTAGCAACGGCAAGTGGTTACCTACATAATTCCTGCGAATCATGCCCCTGGGTTCCAAATGGGCCACGCCCCGGGGCCCCTTCGCTCCCATAGACTCATAACGGAAAAAGCTTCAAAAGTCTTCTTCTCTGGCACCACAAGGCCCAGAGCTTATATATTTAGCATGTAGTAACGGCAAATGGTCACCAACATTATTCCTGCCAATCACGCCCCTGGGTTCTCAAAGGGCCACGTCCGGGCCCCTTTGCTCCCATAGACTCATAATGGAAAAAAGCTTTTAAATATGCTCAACCCGTTGTGCTTGGATGAACAAGATGGCTAAAATTATAAAAACCTTGTGTCAACCAAAATTGCTCAAACCCTCTACTCTACCATATATTATCTTCAATTCCATTTGTACAATATGGATCAGGTGAGCGATCCAGGGCCATTATGGCCCCCTCTTGTGTTTACGGAGCTAAGTTAGGAGGCTTTCATGCGATTTGAACAAATTATTGGTCTGAATTGCGACGGAAAAAAGAACGAGGATTGTGGTCACGTTAAATCGAGTTAAGCCCCCAGTGGGATTCGTTTCACCGACCGTTCCAAGGCAGTTCTTCTGTCGGGGTTTATTTTTGTTATGGTTTGTCTTTGAGTGTATGTATCGCTTATCTTATTTTGCTTTGGATAGCCAATTGGCCACTTGTTGGGAAAGTAACTGGCGTTTTGGCTTTCCGCTATTGATGTTTATATTAGGGTTTAGTAGATTAATTTCTGTGCTTCTTTCCCTTTGCTGTGTCTTGTGGGTGCTGTGGGTTAATTGTATCGATTCCTGATCATTGCCATCACTGCTATTTAGTATTTGAACACTATTTTAAGATTCAAGCAAACGTTTTTTCCGAAATCGTCAAGCATTTTTAACGGCACTCATCAGTTGAGGCCTAAAATTAAAACAAGCCATTAATTATAAATTTTCCATTTGATTCCTAAAGGAAATCATATTTAATTCGGACTTACCGTTCATTAAGATACAATTAACTCTGGGATCAGATCGGAGAACTGAATTTTCCTACATTATAAAGATTATATTTTGACAAACGGTGAAGGAATATTTTGTTAAATTTATTTTTTAAAGTAGAAAGATTGACTTATAATTAAGAAAATTAAATACACTGAAGTAGTTTAAAGCTTAATGCTGGTTTTCCTGTAATTTTTCTTCTTAACCATTACGAAAACACGGCAATACAAATACATTGTAACCTTTATCGCCGAAAAATGAAAATTTAAGATGAAAAATTGTCATTTTTAGCTCCACTGGCCGAAGGCCAGCGGGGCTATTGTCATGGCCCTGTGTCCGTCGTGCGTCCGTGCGTCAGTGCGTCCGTGCGTTAACTTTTTCTTTAAACATCTTCTCCTCCTAAACTACTGGGCCAATTGTAACCAAACTTCACAGGAATGTTCCTTACATAGTCCTCTTCTAAATTCCTTCAAAGAATTTTGTTACACCCAGAACTCTGGTTGCCATGGCAACAAAACCACAAAAAATTAAAAATCTTCTCCTCCAAAACCACCTGTTGGATTTCATTTTTATTTTGCATGACTGTTCCTTAGGTTGACCTCTTTCAGATTCCTTGAAGAAATTTTGATCCGACAAAAAACATGGCCGCCATGGGCGGGGCTTATTTTCCCTATTTAACATATAGTGTAATGCTAAAACATCTTCTCATCCTAAACTATTGAGCCCATTGTAATGAAACATGACAGGAATGTTCCTTACTTAGTCCTCTTCTAAATTCCTTCAAAGAATTTTTGTTACAGCCAGAACTCTGGTTGCCATGGCAACAAAACAACACAAAAAAAATAAAAATCTTTAAAAATCTTCTCCTCCAAAACCACCTGTTATATTTCATTTTTATTTTGCATGAATGTTCCTTGGGTCGACCTTTTTCAGATTCCTTGAAGAAATTTTGATCCGACAAAAAACATTGCCGCCATGGGTGGGGCTTATTTTCCCTATTTAACATATAGTGTAATGCTAAAACATCTTCTCCTCCTAAACTACTGGGCCATTTGTAACCAAACTTCACAGGAATGTTCCTTACTTAGTCCTCTTCTAAATTCCTTCAAATCATTTAGTTACGACCAGAACTCTGGTTGCCATGGCAACAAAACCACACAAAAAATTAAAAATCTTTAAAAATCTTCTCCAAAGTAGAAGTAAAACAAAGATCAGGAATTGATACAATTAACCTACTCCACCCATAAAAGACACCAAAGGGAAAGAAATACAAACATTAAGCGACCAGACCATAATGGAAACCTAAACAAAGGAAGGCCATAAGGACAGTTACTTTCCCACAAAATGGCCATATGGCCATCAAAAAATAAAAAGACACAAGTGATACACACAGTAAGTAACAAACAACAACATAAATAAATCGCCACAGAATCTGAGGCCTGACCCACCTGTTGGATTTCATTATCCCCTCGCACAACATACTTGTGAGGGGGGATATAGCATTTGTCCCGTACGTACGTATGTACTTTTGTCATCGCTCTAGCGCCACGTACGTACGTACTTTTGTCATCGCTCTAGCGCCACGTAAGTATGTACGTACTTTTGTCATCGCTCTAGCGCCTACATTTCTTGACCGATTTTAATATAACTTCACACGAACGTTCCTGACGACAATATCTGGAGCACGATCGACTTCCAAGGTCATGACCTCAAGGTCAAGGTCACTCTGGCTATTTTTTGAAAAAACTTTGTTATGGCTCTAGCGCCTACATTTCTCCACCAATTTCAATATAACTTCAAACAAATGATCCTTATAAAAATATCTCGAGCGAGTTTGACTTTCAAGGTCATGACCTCAAGGTCAAGGTCACTGTTGCTATTTTTAGAAAAACATTGTCATCGCTCTAGCGCTTACATTTCTTCACCAATTTCAATATAACTTCACACAAATGATCCTTATAAAAATATCTCGAGCGAGTCTCACTTTCAAGGTCATGGCTTCAAGGTCAAGGTCACAGTGGCTATTTTTAGAAAAACTTTGTCATCGCTCTAGCTCCTACATTTCTTCACTGATTTCAATATAACTTCACACAAATGTTCCTTATGACAATATCTTGAGGGAGTTGGACTTTCAAGGTCATGACCTCAAGGTCAATGTCACTGTGGTTATTTTTAGAAAAACTTTTTCATCGCTCTAGCGCCTACATTTCTTCACCAATTTCAATAAAACTTCACACAAATGTTCCTTATAAAAATATCTCCAGCGAGTTCGACTTTCCAACTCATGGCCTCGAGGTCAAGGTCACTGTGGCTATTTTTAGAAAAAATTTTATCATCGCTCTATCGCCTTAATTTCTTCACTGATTTCAATATAACTTCACACAAATGTTCCTTATGACAATATCTCGAGCGGGTTTGACTATCAAGGTCAAGGCATCAAGGTCAAGGTCACTGTGGCTATTGTTTAGAAAAACTTTGTCATCGCTCTAGCGCTTACACTTCTTCACCAATTTCAATATAACTTCATACAAATGACAATATCTCTAGCGAGTTCCACTTTCAAGGTCATGGTCACTGTGTCTATTTTTAGAAAAACTTCGTCATCCCTCTAGTGCTTACATTTCTTCATCGATTTCAATATAACTTCACACAAATGTTTCTTATGACAATATCTCGCCATTTCGACTTTCAAGGTCAAGGTCACTATGGCTATTTTTAGAAAACTTTGTCATCGCTCTAGCGCCTACATTTCTTCACTGATTTCAATATAACTTCACACAAATGTTGCTTATGACAATACCTCGAACGAGTTCGACTTTCAAGGTCAAGGTCACTGTGGCTATTTTTGGAAAAACTCTGTCATTGCTCTAGCGCTTACATTTTTTCACCAATTTCAATATTACTTCACACAAATGTTCCTTATAACAATATCTCTAGTGAGTGCCACTTTCAAGGTCAAGGTCACTGTGGCTATTTTTAGAAAAAACTTTATCTTGGCTCTAGCGCTTACATTTCTTCACCAATTTCAATATAACTTCACACAAATGTTCCTTATGACAATACCTTGAGCAAGTTTGACTTTCAAGGTCAAGGTCACTGTGGCTATTTTTAGAAAATCTTTGTCATTGCTCTAGTGCTTACATTTTTTCACCAATTTCAATATAACTTCACACAAATGTTCCTTATGACAATATCTCGAGCTATTTAGACTTCCAAGGTCAAGGTCACTGTGGCTATTTTTAGAAAAACTGTCATCGCTCTAGCGCCTACATTTAATGATGGATTGTAATAGAACTTCACACAAATGTTTCGTATGATAATGTCTCGACTTACTTCGACTTTGAAGGTCATGACCTCAAAGTCAAGGTCACTGTGGCTATCTTTAGAAAAACTTTGTCATCGCTCTACCGCCTACATTTATTAACAGATTTTATTTAACTTCACACAAAAGATGCTTATGATAATATCTTGCGCAAGATCTACTTTCGTGGTCATGGCCTCAAGTCAAGGTCACTATAGCTATTTTTAGAAAAACGTCATCACTCTAGAATGTACATTTATTGGAGGATTTTTAAACAAACTTTACACAAATGTTGCATATGATAATATCTCAAGCAAGTCGGACTGTTGCCATTTCAGTGTTTTCCACACACGAAGTTGTCTAGTGCGAGGGGATTTGTATCGCATGCGATGCCTTGTTTTATTTTGCATGAATGTTCCTTGGGTGGACCTCTTTGAGATTCCTTGAAGAAATTTTGATCTGACAAAAAACATGGCCGCCATGGGCGGGGCTTATTTTCACTATTTAACATATAATGTAATGCTAAAAAATCTTCTTCTGCAAAAGTACTTGTGGGATTTCATTGTAAATTGCATGAATTGTCCTTGGGTGGACTGTTGTCAGATTCCTTGAAAAAAAATTGATCTTACAAAAAACATGGCCGCCATGGGCGAGGCTTATTTTCACTATATAACATATAGTGTAATGCTGAAAATATTTTCTGCAAAAGTTCTTGTTTTATTTCATAGTTATTTGGCATGCATGTTCCTTGGGTGGACCTCTGTCAGATTCCTTGAAGAAATTTTGATCCGACAAAAAACATTGCTGCAGTGGGCGGGGTTTATTTTCACTATATAACATGTAGTGTAATGTTAAAAAAGTCTTCTCTTCCACAAAAGTTCTTGTTTATTTATTTATTTATTCATTTATTTATGTATTTATTTATTTAAAAGTACCTTCCTGTATCTGAATTAATCTCCTCCAATTTTACTGACTATCACATATCTATAGAGGTCCACCTACAAATTGTCATTCTAAAATTCAAAACATCAGAAATTTCACTTGCCCATCACACTGGTGATAGAACTGATGTTTTCAACATAAACTCTATTTATACGACTTGATGTTTCAAAATAAATTCAAAATACTGAGGGAGATGGATTTATTAGACCTAATTATACTACAGTGTCAACAGTTCTCCAGATCCCTGAGGGTTAAAATGGCTTAGTTGAAAAGGGAGGTTGATTTATTAGACCTAATTATACTACAGTGTCAACAGTTCTCCAGATCCCTGAGGGTTAAAATGGCTTAGATGAAAAGGGAGGCATACCGAATCCGACGGAGGAAAGGAAAAAATAAATAAAGAAAGAAATAAAAACATAAATCTGTTCATTTTTTAACTCCACTGGCCAAAGACCGGCGGGTCTTATGTTATATGTTATGGCCCTGTGTCTGTTGTGCGTCTGTGCGGTTGTGCATCCGTGCGTTAACATTTTTCTTCAAACATTTCCTCCTTAACTTCTTGGTCGATTGTAACCAAACTTCACAGGAATGTTTCTCACATAGTCCTTTCTGAATTCCTTCAAAGAATTTTGTTACATGCAGAACAAAATGGCATCGAAACCAAAAAAAATTATTTAAAAATCTTCTCCTCCAAAAGCGCTCAATGGATTTTATTCTTATTTTGCATGAATGTTCCTTGGGTGGACCTCTGTCAGATTCCTTGAAGAAATTCGGATCAGACAAAAAACGTGGCCACCATGGCCATGCCCCACATGACTGCCATGGCCATGCCCCTTGGCTCATTAGCTTTCAAAGACTTATATGGGGAAAAGTTTTTAAAACCTTCGCCCCCAAAACCGCTCAACTTAATGGATTTCATTCTTACTTTGCATGAATGTTCCTTGAGTGGACCTCTGTCAGATTCCTTGAAGCGATTTTGATCAGACAAAAACATGGCCACCATGGACACGCCCATTGGCTAATTAGCTTCCATAGACTCATAAAGGGATCTCCTTTTTTTAATCTTCTCCTCCAAAACCGCTAAATGGATTTCGTTCTTAATTTTCATGAATGTTCCTTGTGTCTACCATTGTCAGATTCATTGAAGAAATTTTGATCAGACAAAAAACATGGCCACAATGGCCACCACCTTTGGCTCATTAGCTTCCATAGACAAATAAACGGAAAAAACTTCTTCTCTTAAACCATAAAGCCTAAAGCTAAGACATTTACAGTAAAACCTGCCTTAGTGGCCACCTCTATTAAGCAAGCAACCTGTCTTAAGCAAGCAGGCATTCAGTTCCCAAGGAAGGCAGATGTGTTAAATTTCACCTGTATTAAGCAAGAACCTGTCTTAAGCAAGCATATTTTGACTATCCCTTAGGCACTTGCTTAATACAGGTTGAACTGTAGTATGTAGCTAAGTTATGTGGTCACCTACTAAGTCCTGCGAACTATGACTCTTGAGTCCAAATTGGCAACGCCCCGGTGCTTAGTAGCTCCAATAGACTAATAATGACAAAATCTTGAAACTTTTCTCCTCTGAAACCATAAGGCCAAGAGCTTAGTATGTAGCAACTTGAAGTATTCAACTGCATAAATCCTGCCAACTATGCCCCTGGGGTCCAAATTGGCCACACCCTGACGCCCATAAGCTCCCATAGACTTATACTGGGAAAAACTGACAAAAATCTTCTCTGAAACCATCAGTGCCCAGAGCTTAGATATTAAGTATGCAGCAACGTCAAGTGGTCACTCAAATAAATCCTGCCAACAATGCCCCTGGGGTAAAAAATTGATCACGCACAGAGGCATATTAGTTCCCATAGACTTATAAAAGGAAAAACTTAAAAAAAGTCTTCTTCTCTGAAACCGTAAGGCCCAGAGCTTTAGATATTTAGAACGGAGCAATGCCAAATGGTCACTCACTTAAATCCTGCCAACCATAGCTCTGGGGTCTCAAAAATATAGAATGGACATTCCTTGGGTGGATCACTTGTTTCTTTTTTACCCATTGCATGCGGGAAAACCCTAAATGGATACCTTGGCAAACAGTGCTGGCCCAGATCAGACCCCACAGAACACCATGTCTGATCAGGGCCTGCACTATTTGCTAACAGAATTTTCCATCAAAAATAGAAAAAATTAGGCCTGACACCCCTTATATGACAAATGGACTGGTCCAACATATAGCAATAGAAGAGTCCACTAGTATACAATTTGTTAATGTAATAAATATGACAATTGTCTGAAGTTAGCCGGTGGAGCGACAGGCCCTCTTGGGCCTCTTGTTTTTTTAATTCTGCTCAAAATATAGATTGTGGGTACTTTAATAACCGCTTCGGTGGTTCTAACGAGTACCCACAATCTATATTTTATAATAAAAAATACGATTTACCCCTGATGACCGTAGTTTTAAAATGTAAAAGTGGGGTTCAAGGGGGTCCAAATTATATAGGCGTGCTTTCGTGGTGCGCTGATTAGCAGCACCAACAAATATTCATATCACGAAAACACGCCGATTTAATTTTGACTCCCTTGAATCCCACATTTATACAGTAAATCTGGGGTTTACAGGGGCAAATCTTATTTTCTTATTTCTGTTCTAAAATATAGATTGCTTGAACTCGTTAGAACCGCCGTATACCTTATTCTTTTTATTTCTGCTCTAAAATATAGGTTGTTGGTACTCGTTAGAATTGCTTCTATGAGGCGGTTCTAACGTGTACGCACAATCTATATTTTGAGAAGAAATAAGACAAATATCACAATTGTTATTCTTAAAACTTTCGTTTTTCGGCGGTAAAATAAAAGTGAAGGCATTGATCAGGAATCGATACAATTAACCCACAGCTCCCATCAAAGACACCAAAGGGAAAGAAACACAGACAACTAGACACTAATAGAAACATCAGTAGTCTACAATGCATTTGAACAGTCGTGTTTTCGTAATGATAAGAAGGTTGTGAAATCCTAAAAGGTGCAAAACAAATCATTTTTAGATAAATAAAAAAGGGAGAAAGAAATGAAAAATAAATAAAATCAATAAATAAATTCTTACTTTAATTTCAAGAAGCAACACCTTTACATGTACCATGTAACCCAGTACATGTGCCACAATTACATCGCTTTTCGCTGTTTATATTTTAGCAACATTTGACGTGACATTTACAAAATCGATACGCCAGACTAGGCAAAAATATGTAGTTTTACAACGTGAAAACGACAGTTTTTGCAGATATATAAGTCCCGCGACCTTGAAAAGTAGAGATAAGTAGAGACTTTCTAACGAACCGATATAAAAAATAGAAGTTGAGGCAATGATCAGGAATCGATACAATTAACCCACAGCTCCCATCAGAGACACCAAAGGGAAAGAAACACAAACACGAAACAACAGACTCCTATGGAAACACCAATAGCGGCAAGCAAAAAGGACAGTCTCTTTCCAGCAAAATGGCCAATAGGCTATCCAAAATAAAATAATATAAGGGACACAAAGTGGCTTGAATAGAAACTCAGCATTTTAAACTAGTGAACAAACGCATGTTTTTCTACTCTCAAAATACGAACTTATTACCTCCTAAACATAAGACGTCTTTAGGTCACCTTAAAGACACATTATTTGATTTCATAACACCATAATGACCGTTTATTAAAGAAAGCAGTTTTGAGATATGATATACTTGGGGGTATTATGGCTGTCATACAGGGGACAAAGGGAGGGTAATCAATTAGCTAGTGGTTTAGCCGTTGTCCTGCTGAGCCTGGATATGTCTTATCTTTCAAACAATGTAGATCCAGATCAGATGGTTAAGATCTATTCATTTTCTTAATTGATAACTGTGTCCTGGTTTTGATATTAATGGAACAAACATCCGCACTTTTATTCTGCTTTTATTTTAGTCAGTGTTTTTTATAATGACTATAAAAACATGCCTATTCAAATACATTGGTTTAATTTTACCATCCGAATCGAATTTTTCAGATAAAAATCCTGATATATTTAGTATTTCTGCTCAAAACATATAGTGGGTACTCGTTAGAACCGCCTTGGGTGGAAATAAGAAAAAATAACTTAAACCCCTATAAACACCAGTTTTTCACTACAATATGATTTCTTTACATTATGAGTAGTCATTTTATGTAAAACATATACCGTGGGTCCTCTTTAGAGCTGAGGCAGTTGTAACAAGGAACCACAATATATGTTTGTGAGTATAATTAAGAAAAATAATATATACCCCTCTATACCCCAGTTTTATTGTATAAAATGTGGGGTTAAATGGGTTCTTTATTCTGATAAGATTGTATCTAAAACAAGAAACATTTTATAGTTCCTGCTTGACTGAAACTATAAAATGCTGATGTTTTAGACATTATATATTTTGTGTCACATACTTTGAAAAGGAAATGAATAAATATATAATCGAAATAAATGTTAATGCATTGATTAAATCTTTAATTAATCAATTCATTTACCTTTACCGTGT
This sequence comes from Lucinisca nassula, assembly GCA_963580285.1. Lineage (NCBI taxonomy): Eukaryota > Metazoa > Mollusca > Bivalvia > Lucinida > Lucinidae > Lucinisca > Lucinisca nassula. The sequence continues at coordinate 612,180 of OY757023.1, read as the reverse complement.
TTGTTTACTTCTGTTCACGGTTACATTAATGAAACAATGGATGTCAGTTTTTTCCTTAATTATATTTTAAAAATGCTTCCAAAAATAAAATACATTTAGCCGGTATTTTTCTTTAAAACAATACAAAGGAATGCAATTTATGCAAAATTGCGAACAATTATGATGACAGGTAAACGAGTTTGAGAGGGATTCCCTAACTAGGTTTCGAACACTAGTTAGATCTATTTTTAGTTCATGGCAAAAATAGAATCCCCATATATGACGTTATGCGACGTTCATTTTTGGCCTTGTTTTCTTAGGCCATGCCTGAATTGGAAACAAATATGACGCTGAATACCATGTCATAAGTAACGACACTCAGAGACGATACTGTCGCTATGTATGTGTAAAGTGACAGATTTATTTTTAGAACAGAAATTCCGAACACATGTTCAGAGCGAAGGGTAAGCACGAATGAAAACGACCATTTTCACAAAGTTCTGAAGCTGTATTTGGCTCCAAAAGTGTACACATGACAAAGGAGTATGCATTGAAGATAAAAACCAGAAAAAAATGAGACCCGGTAGCTCAACAATGCACCTTTAAATAAAAAATAAGTAACTTAAAACAAAAATGTGTTGGAAAGAATGCCGGTAAAATATACCATCACAAAAGTTCCCCTTAAAGAAAAAAAAAATGTTGGAAAGAATGTCATCAAAAATATTCTATCACACAAGTTCCCCTTAAAGATCCTCTTTTAAACATTTCTCCCAGAGAGTCTCTGCTCATAAAGATAAACTTTGATGTGCGCTGTTTATTAGTGATGATTAAACAGGCCACCCCCTTTATATGGAGAAAAACTGTGTCTTTAAACAAAGTATTCAAGAAGTTCATAAGAAGTGTGTTTTGGCTCCAGCAGATAAGGCCGCTAACAATGTGGTCGTTGTTTTAAGGCTCCACTATGTTAACACGCTTCAGCAAGAAGTTGGTGGTACTAAGGCCTATGAACAGTAGCCTTTGGCTGTATAGAGGGCTTTAGTTGATGACCACATTTGTTGTTCAGCCGCCAAGTTTGTTGTATGTGAAACAGAAGGCCAAGACAAGCTTTCTACTTTATATTCGTTGCCTGAACTTTATAAAAGACCATGCAAAGCACTGTTTATTGCAAATTAAAGCTCTTGTACCACCACTGAACTTTCCAAATTATTAACTTCTTCCTTTACTGCCATCAAAAATATTGCGACAAAGTCTTTGAAAGATCAGGGAGAAATCTGTTTTGGTCAAAAAAACATGTATTGAAGTTTTAAATAAATTGAAATTCAGACGTTTTCTGTCTACTTATGGTTTTTCCTACCTTTTCACTACACTTCCACATAATCTTAAAAAAGAAAAACTTAATGATTTAATTGAATGGACATTTCCTAGGGAAGACTACTGCATGTAACGTAAGAAATGTTTTTTTTTTCACTTATGATTATATTATAATTTATGGTCATGTCAGGAAGTGTGTGAAGATCTCTATTTGACAATATTTACATAAGATTTGGTACTAAGTTATTTAGACAAGTTTAGGGTATTCCGATAGGTACACATTGCGCAGCCCTTGTCGCTGATCGGTTCTTGTTTTGTTATGAAAGAGACTTCATGGTGTTCCTTTCTGTGGAAAACCAATCTGGAATCATCGAAGCCTTTAGCTCGACTTCTAGATATTTTGATGATTTATTACATATTGACAATACCTATTTCGATAGTTTGATCAGTCTAATTTACTCCCCAGAACTTCATTTATATAAAGCCAATTCTTCAGATACCGAGGCCCCGTTTTGGATTTACAGCTATCAATTGTAGATGGGTTTGTTTCTTGCAAATTTTATGATAAACGCGACGATTTTGATTTTGAGATTGAAAGTTTCCTTACTTTGATGGTGATGTTCCTCGTGCGGCATCCTATGGCGTTTATGTTTCGCAATTAATTCGATTTGCCAGAGTGTCTAGTCATGTAATTAACTTCACCACTCGTAATAAACTGTTAACTGCTAAACTTCTTAATCAGGGTTATCGGCATCATAAACCAAGCAACGCCTCAGGGCGAGGATTGTGGCCACGTAAAATCGATTAAAGCCACCTATTGGAATTCGTTCCACTGACCGTTCCAAGGCGGTTCTTTTTTCGCGTTATATTTTAGTTATGGTATGTTTTGACTCTTGAGTGTGTATCGCTTATATTATTTTGTTTTCGATAGCAAATTGGCCATTTTGAGGGAAAGTACTGTCCTTTTGGCTTTCCACTATTGATGTTTCCATTAGAATCTAGTTGTTTCATGTCTTTGCTTCTTTCGCTTTAGTGTCTCTGATGGGAGCTGTGGATTAATTGTATCGATTTCTGATAATTGCCTTTACTTTTATTTTCAAAATATTACAGAAGCCGTTCCAATTTAGTTTCAAAATTCAATGTTGGACTTACATATCTTCTGTAACAAGGTCTATTGTAACTCGAATTTTATGTTGGCTTAGTATATATATTCAGAAAAATATATACAAATGCAATGACTTCAGCATCCACTTTCTTCGATATTAAAAGATAGGGTACTACATAAATGTTATATGCCAGACTGCATGCATGGTAGTTAACCCAATCATGGTTGACAACTTTGCTTCCGTCTTTAATTGTACGCCGGTGGGTTAGACCTCGGATTCAATGATGGTTCCAGCGTAAAGGTTAACCAAGAATTAGAGAGTATCTAATTTTATGTAATGTTGGTTGGTGGCTGATGCTCTGTGTCTTGTCGGGCCCGTCGAAGTCTATCTGTTGGTCTTCTTTTGATTCAGCATTTCTGCAGTTTCTTGCTGTCAAGTCCTCAACGTTGTTTCATCTCTGCGGTTGTTTGATTTGTATGTTCACGGATATGTTGCACTGATGAGTTAGGAGGCCTTCATGTAGACTGAACAAATTATTTGTCTAATTCACGAAGGAAATACTGGCGAGGATTGTGGCCACGTTTAATCGATTAAAGCGCCCCAGTGTAATTCGTTTCACTATGCAGCCTTTCCCCCTACCTGATGATGCTTCTCATGAAATTTGATCAAGATTGACCATGGGGTATTAGAGATATACTTATTTGAAATTGTTTACTGACGCACGGACGTACGGACGCACGGACGGACGGACGACGGACGACGGACAAAAAGTGATCACAAAAGCTCACCTTGTCACTACGTGACAGGTGAGTTAATAAAAATGAGGCTTAAAGGGGGTCAAAATTATATATGCGTTGTTTGCGTGATGTATTTTCAATATTCCGCAGTGAAATCAATGGTCCTAAAAGACTACAAATAGTGCGGCCCCCGCCCATCGGGGCTTGAAGAAGTAGATGGGCTGCATGATGCTTCCATGCAGAGCTGAATCCAACCGCACACGAGTACTGGTAAACTGCTAAGACATTACGAGAACACGTCTATATAATTTTACCCCCTCAAACAACACTTTTATATAGTAAAACTGGGGTTTAAGGGGTATACATTTTTTATCTTATTACTGCTCAAAACAGAGATTGTGGGTACTCGATAGAACCGCCTCGTCGAGGCGGTTCTATAGAGTCCCCGCAATCTATGTTTTGAGCAGAAATAAAAAAAAAATATCACATTTTTTATCTTAAAATGTCTAATTTTTGGCCAGAAAATTGGCAATGTAATTGTATAGGCTTGTTTTCGTAATGGGATCTAGGCCTGCCCAGGCAAAGCGGTGCGAATAGGTCCGTTCATGCTTATAAACCCTATTGGTTTTATTGGACCACAGGGCTTGAGATGTCATTTCATCTCAATGTCGGGTAAAAGTCTCATAAAATTTGAAGCAACGTCTCCAAAATGACCTATATAGTGTTGACGGGGACGTTAAACATCAAATCAAACAAACAATGGTCCCAGATGACTACAAAAAGTAATCCACGCTGTGATGAAGTAATTACTAAACGTTATCTCTATTTTAGAAACAGTGAAAAATTGCCAAGCGTATCTATTCTTCTATAGGTCAAACGACCTTTTGGATTCATTACACGTAATTTACTTTGAACCTTATGGAGGCTAAACGAAAGTAGTCATTAGGAAACGCATTCAATACACGATGTAAAATTATTGGTATTTTGTATTGCTTAACTTTATATAAATGCTGACCAAGGAAATGTGTTATTTTTCTGTATCTTCAAGCATTTTATGTTATTTGTATTGAATACGTTGCACGATATCTACTTCTGCTCACGTCTTTCGCTTTTGGCGTGGTATTGGTCTGCGACGTCAGTTTTCGAAGCAGCTTGACAAAATAAACTCCTCCCAAATTTGCTACTCGTAAACAAATGAAAAAAAAATGTCTGTACCCAGTCATAAAGAAGGTTTGAAAACCTTAACCAGCATGCATTTTCTAAAGAGACTTAACAGGCTTCCGCGGCCTAGTGGGTAAGAACGTTGACTCTTAATAATTGTGTCTGTCACCGATGTGGTTCGAGCCCCGCTCTGGTCACTTGTGAGAGGCAAAGTTCTGCAAAGGAAGTTATTTTTTTATTCTCTGGATACTCCAGTTTTCGCCAGACTCTGATAAACGTAAGTAGAAACAACCATTAAAGGCGAAAACATTACCCTTCCTCCCCCCACCGTAACATCCTGAAGCGTCTTGAAATATTTGTTAGCAATATAAAATGAAACTTCCACTTGTTTATATATAAAGTAGAAGTAAAACAAAGATCAGGAATTGATACAATTAACTTACTCCATCCATAAAAGACACCAAAGGGAAAGAAATACAAACATTAAGCGACCAGACCATAATGGAAACCTAAACAAAGGAAGGCAATATGGACAGTTACTTTCCCACAAAATGGCAATATGGCCATCCAAAATTAAAAGACACAAGTGATACACACAGTAAGTAACAAACAACAACATAAATAAATCGCCACAGAAGAGCCGCCTTGGAACGGTCAGTGGAAGATTTCCACTGGGGGGCTTAAATCGATTTTACGTGGCCACAATCCTCGCCCTTACTTCCGTCGCGATTTAGACAAATAATTTGTTCAGTCCGCATGAAGGCCTCCTAACTCATCAGTGCAACATCTCCGTGAACACAGAAATCAAAGAACCACAGAGGTGAGACAACGGTGAGGACTCGACAGCAAGAAACCACTGAAATGCTGGAGAAATAATGTGTCTGAATATTTGAATGTCTATTTAATATCAGAAACTTACAGTTCCATTGATGGATAAGCAGTTTGGGGTGAAACACTAAACATCAGGTTACCCCTTTCTGTACCAGAAACAGCAAAACGGGTAGTTAGCAAGTGCTCGCACAGATCAGGGCCTACACTGTTTGCAAAAAGTTAAGCCATTTTCCAAATAGATTTGAAAAAAACACAACCTGAAACTCCTAAATTTTGGAATTGACTCGTGGTATATATAAGGAGGAATATTAACTTTGGTACAAAATGGGTTAAATGTATATACAGGAAGTATTACACAAGGTTTTTGTTTTGTTTGTTTGATTTGAGGTTCAACGTCCCCGTCAACACTGTAAAGGTCATTTTGGAGACGTTGCTTCCAATTTTGTGGAACTTTTACCCGACATTGAGATGAAATGACTTCTCAAGCCCTGTCGTCCAATGAAACCAATAGGATTTATTAGCATGGACGGTCCGCCACCCACCGCGGTTCCTGGACAGGCTTAGATCCTCTAAGCGGTTTACCAGTATTTTAGTGATATATTGATTGATAAATCACTAGGCGGAATAGTAAAGGAGAAGATCCGCATCTTCTGATCACCAGTCATGTAGTGACGAGGTGAGCTTTTGTGATCATTTTCAATCCATAGTGTGTGCACGCGCCATGCATCTGTAAACAAATTCTTTAAACGAATCTCCTAATTTCACGAACTTCACAAGAATAATCATTAGGTTGTCACCTTTCAAAGTTGTTCAAATGGTGTTTGTGCTGCTTATATTATTTTATTTTGGAGAGCCTAGCGGCCATTTTGTTGTAAAGTAACTGTCCTTTTGGCTTTCCGCTATTGATGTTTCCGTTGGGGTCTGTTGGTTCATGTTTGCATTTCTTTCCCTTTGATGTCTCTGATGGGAGATGTGGGTAAATTGTATTGATTCCTGATAATTGCCTCCACTTCTATTTTACTTATTAGGAAACCCTTCAAAAATATTCTTCTCTGAAACCGATAGGCCCAGGTCTTTGATATTTGGTATGAAACTTCATGTAGGGGACCTCTACCAAGGCTGTTTAAATTTTAGCCCTGGAGCAAAAATAAAATGGCCACGTCCAGATACCCACAAGTTTTACATGGATATATGAAGTGAAAACCTTTAAAAAGAAAAATGTCTGAAACAAGAAGGCCAAGATCTAAGATATTTGGTAAGAAGCATTACGTCTAGTAGAGCTTTACAAAGAGTATTCAAATTATAAAAGCCCTGGGCCAGAAAATGTCTCTGAGCCGGGCCCACCAGTTTTACACGGACATATGTAGAGATATGTAGGTATTTGATAGTCAGTATGAGGCTTCGTCTACGAGACCTCGACCAAACTTGTTCAAATTATACTTAAATTTTCAGTGTAAAGTCTAATGTAAGCATAAAGAAGAAAGGTAAATTATACTTCCATGAACTAAACGACTTACAATTGGAATTTATCGTCACTGAAAAACCATGTAAGTGCTCATATGATAAAGAGAATCTTACACTCAAGGCCTTTTCATATAAAATTGATGAATACCGCCAAAGGCTCGTTTCATAAATATGAAATGACAAACCGTGTAAGAGCCTCTATTTCACAACTTCTTCCAGGTATACCTCATCGGAGTAATCGTCCATGTATTGGAGTGTATGTTTTTTTGACATTTTTGAATGGAGACATTCTGCCAACATGAACATTTCCATACTACTTGAAGTGTTATTAATGATGAAGGGAACTTTGACACAAGTTTATATCTTCAAATGGATAATTGCTACAGAGAGAATAAAAATAGGTAATTTGACATAGGAATGCATTTCTTAGGGTTTTCTGCTACGTTTGTGAGTGATTTGTTGGAGTTTACTCAGCAATAAAATCCACAAAAAATATTCCTTATAATTCCAACTGTATCATCGGAATGTTAACAATGTCGCATAAATTGGTACATGTCGGGAATTATTTCGAAAGTGTAAGGATGAAGTTACCTATTTCCATAGCCGAATGATTATTTGATTACAAGCCATCGTCTTTGACTGACAACCAAGCAGAAAAAGAAGCGTCGTCTTTAAATTCTGTGTATGTGTCTTATAAATTTTACGTTTTCAATCGTTTTCCATCTTTTTATCGAACACTGTTTCATATATGATGACGAAGTGCGTGGTTTCTAAACATGCTTTTTGATGACATCAGGTTAAAATACAACCTGTCCCTGTGTAACCTAATTTTGAGATTTTTACTGATGGAATTTATCAAAGTATACAAACTTTTATTTCAACCAATCAAATTGCTCAGATGTGCATAATGATTGGGAATTGAAATTATAAGTCTGCCTGGCTATAATTTCTTTACGCTATATATAGAATATTGCACGGTTGTTTTGATATCGGCCCTGGTCTGGGCCACAGTTGCCTGTCTCACAGCCCAAGCCGGAACGGCGGGGGCTGAGACAGGCCGAGGGCCGATATCAAAACAAAAATGTTATATTCTTTTTATCATATACTTATTTACGTAAAACGATTCCAACTTCTTAACTACTTGTTACTATTGATGAACACTCTCTGCAGAGGTCCCAAATACATACATGTAAATAAAATACAGACTTGCTGTTTAAAAAAGCTTCTTTAACTATATTACATGCATAACGAAGAAATATCACGATTTCTCAATGAATTAAAAATGACAATCACCTCCGGCCTAAGATGATTTATTTCCTTTTGTGCTTCTCCATCTCTTTATTATTATAATTTGCACATCTGTATGCCATTTATCATGTATTTATATTTGCAGGGCCAACAGGTTGTCTCAAGGACTGGACAGACTTCTGTCCTGGCCCTTGTCCTGGCCCTCGAGTCAGCTAGTTTGACTGTGTAGATGAGATGTCTGTCACTAGCATAGATGGGATAGGGGGTATAAAATCTGTTGTCTCAAGGGTAATACAAAAATAAGTATATGATAAAACTTGTCTACTCCAATGATCAAGATGGCCACCAGAGCTATAGAAAGTAGAAGTAAAACAAAGATCAGGAATCGATACCCTTAACTTACTACACCCATCAAAGACACCAAATGGAAAGAAACCCAAACATGAAGTGACCAGAACATAATGGAAACCTAAACAAAGGAAGGCCATAAGGACAGTTACTTTCTCACAAAATGGCCAAATGGCCATCCAAAATAAATACACAGTAAGTAACACACAACAACATAAACTACAATCGCGCAATCGATGGCAAACCATCGCATATCCCCACGCTTCCCCGCGGGCCCCACCCCCTGGGCCATCCCCTAGGATTGTTTGACCCGATGGGTAAAATTTTGATTGTGATGTATTCTACTCATCTTGCCGTTCGATTTAATATGCTACACGACCATTTTCTGAAAACTTTGATTTTTTATCCCTAAGGTGCCCCACCCCTGGTCCCACTCCAAGGGGTAGGATCAAAATTTCGAAATTGTTATGCAGTCCCCAGACCAAAGTTTTATCAGTTCCCAAAGTTTCAAGCTTCTATCTAGAACGGTCTAGGAGGAGTTATCCAGTAACAGTAATGTATGGGGGTAAAGGGGTCAAAATCAGTTTTTGACCTCTGGTGACCTCAAAATTGACCCTAGGGGTCAATTTTGGTTGTAATGTTTTCTACTCATTGTGCCGTTCTCTTTGATATATTACACGACCATGTTCTGAAAATTTTGATTTTTGACCCCCGCGGGCCACACACCCTGGGCCCACCCGTAGGGGTGTGATCAAAATTCCAAAAGTGTCATCCACGCCCCAGACCAAAGATCTATCAGTTACCAAAGTTTCAGGTTTCTATCTATAACCGTCTAGGAAGAGTTATCCGGTAAAGGGGTCAAAATCAGTTTTTGACCTCTGGAGACCTCAAAATTGACCCCAGGGGTCAAATTGTGGTTGTAATGTTTTCTACTCATCATGCCTATCGCTTTGATATATTACACAACCATGTTCTGGAAATTTTGATTTTTGACCCTCGCGGGCCCCACGCCCTGGGCCCACCCGTTGGGATGTGATCAAAATTCCGAAAGTGTCATGCACTCCCCAGACCAAAGATCTATCAGTTCTCAAAGTTTTAAGTTTCTATCTATAACCGTCTAGGAGGAGTTATCCGGTTAGACGGACGGACGACGAAGACCATTACAATATCCCCACTTTTTTTTCGAAAAGCGTGGGGATAATAAACCGCCACAGAAGAACCGCCTTGAAAAACCAATAAATGACAGCAACACCTTAGTCGGAGCTAAAAATATAACTAATTTTAACTTACAACTCATACTAAAGGACCTAATTCTTAAGAAATTAATTTCATTTTTCTGCTGTTCATGAAAGTATTACAACAGTGGGTCTCGTGAATAGAAAATGAACCTAGAAGACGTTCCTGCAACAATGCTATCGACCTGCTGTCGTTCATACTTTCATGAAAAGCAGAGAAAAAAATTGTTTATTTTTTTTTTACCTCAACTGACCAATTGTCATGGTGAGCTTTTGTGAATGTGAGATGTCCGGCGTCGTCGTTCGTCGTGCGTGTGTAAACTTTCCTTGATGACACTCTAGAGCCCATAGTTTTGATCCAATCATCCTAAAACTTAGTCAGAACAATCATCATGACAATATGTTGGTCAAGTTTGAATATGGGTCATGTCAGGTCAATAAATAGGTCACCAGGTCAAGTCTAAGGAAAACATTGTTAACACTCCAGAGGCAACAGTTTTGGTCCAATCATCATCAAACTTGCTCAGGATGATCATCCTGAAAATATCTCAGTCTAGTTCAAATAAGGGTCATGTCGGGTCAAAAAGTAGGTCAGAAGCTCTTGCACTACCACTGAACTTTCTAAATTATTAACTTCCTGTCTTACTGCTATTAAACCGCATGTAATTAAATATTGTGATAAAGTCTTTGAAAGATCAGGAAGAAATCTGTTTTGGTCTATAAAAAATTCGAATGAGGTTTTAAATAAATTGAAATCTAGACATTTTCGTGCTTCTAGTCTGTCTACCTACGATTTTTCCACTCTTTACACTACACTTCCTCATAATCTTATAAAAGAAAAGCTTAATGATTTAATTGAATGGGCTTTTCACGGAGAAGATTCTCTCTATCTTGCATGTAATGTCAGAAATGCATTTTTCACTTCTAAAGAGCATAAGAATTGTGCACTTTGGTCGTGTCGGAGGGTGTGTGGTGCCCTCGCCTTTCTGCTTGGCAGTGTTTGTGTTGGATTCGGTGCTGGGTTGTTTAGACAAATTGTGGGTATTCCGATGGGTACTAATTGCGCACCTCTTGTGGCTGATCTGTTCTTGTATTGTTATGAAAGAGACTTCATTTTGTCGCTTTCCATTGATAACCAATCTGAAATTATTGAAGCTTTTAGCTCTACTTCTAGATATTTAGATGATTTATTAAATATTGATAATACCTATTTTGATGGTTTGATCAGTCAGATTTACCCCGTAGAACTTCAGTTAAATAAAGCAAATTCTTCTGATACCGAGGCCCCGTTTTTGGATTTACATCTTTCTATTGAGATGGATTTGTTTCGTGCAAAATTTATGATAAACGCGATGTCTTTGATTTTGAGATTGTAAATTTTCCTTTTTTGGATGGTGGTACTCCTCGTGCGCCATCCTATGGCGTTTATATTTCGCAATTAAATCAATTTGCTAGAGTTTGTAGTCATGTAACTGACTTCAACACTCGTAATAAATTATTATCGGCTAAACTCCTTAATCAGGGTTATCGGTACCATAAACTACGCAAAGCCTTTTCAAAATTTTATAGACGCCATTCTGATTTAATTTCAAAATTCAATATTGGACTTAAATCTCTTCTGCAACAAGGTCTATCGGAACCCGAATTTTATGGTGACTTAGTATATAAGTTCAGAAAAATATATAACCGCCATGACTTCAGCACCCAATTTCGTAAAATCATTCTTCGATATAAAAAGATTGGGTACAACATGGATATTATACGACAGACTGCATGCATGGTAGTTAACCCAATCACGGTTGGCAGCTTTGCTTCCCTCTTTAATTGCACGCCGGTGGGTCAGGCCACAGATTCTATGACGGCTCCAACGTAAAGGCTTATTGAGAATTCGAGAGATAATTTTTGGTTGGTGCCTGATGCTCTGTCTCTGGTCGGGCTCATCGGAGTCTAACTGTTGGTTTTCTTTTGCTCCAGCATTTCAGTGGTTACTTGCTGTCGAGTCCTCACCGTTGTCTCGCCTCTGTGGTTCTTTGATTTTTGTGTTCACGGAGATGCTGCACTGATGAGTTAGGAGGCCTTCATGCGGACTGAACAATTTTTTGTCTAAATCGCGACGGAAGTAAGGGCGAGGATTGTGGCCACGTAAAATCGATTTAAGCCCCCCCCCCCCCCCCCCCCCCCCCAGTGGAAATCGTTCCAAGGCGGCTCTTCTGTGGCGATTTATTCATGTTGTTGTTTGTTACTTACTGTGTGTATCACTTATGTATTTTAATTTTGGATGGCCATATGGCCAATTTGTGGGAAAGTATCTGTCCTTTTGGCCTTCCTTTGTTTAGGTTTCCATTATGGTCTGGTCGCTTAATGTTTGTATTTCTTTCCCTTTGGTGTCTTTTATGGGCGGAGTAAGTTAATTGTATCCATTCATGATCTTTGTTTTACTTCTACTTTAAATAAATTGAAATCCAGACGTTTTCGTACTTCAAATCTGTCTACTTACGATTTTTCCACTCTTTACACTACACTGCCTCATAATCTTATAAAAGAAAAACTTAATGATTTAATTGAACGGGCTTTTCACAGAGAAGATTCTCTCTATCTTGCATGTAATGTCAGAAATGCATTTTTCACTTCCAAAGAGCATAAGAATTATACACTTTGGTCATGTCAGAAAGTGTGTGATGCTCTCACCATTCTACTTGACAATTTTTATATTAGATTCGGTACTAAGTTATTTAGAAAAATTGTGGGTATTCCGATGGGTACGAATTGCGCGTCTCTTGTGGCTGATCTGTTCTTGTATTGTTATGAAAGAGACTTCATGTTGTCGCTTTCCATTGATAACCAATCTGAAATCATTGAAGCTTTAATTTCTACTTCTAGATATTTAGATGATTTATTAAATATTGACAATACTTACTTTGATGGTTTGATCAGTCGGATTTATCCCCTAGAACTTCAGTTAAACAAGGCAAATTCCTCTGATACCGAGGCCCTCTGTTTGGATTTATATTTATCTATTGTAGATGGATTTTTTTCTTGCAAAATTTATGATAAACGTGATGTAAATGTTCCTTTTTTGGACGGTGATGTTCCTCATGCGGCATCGTACGGGGTTTATATTTCGCAGTTAATTCCATTTGCAAGAGTGTCTAGTCATGTATCCGACTTCAACACTCGTAATAAATTATTAACCGCTAAACTTCTTAATCAGGGGTATCGGTATCATAAACTACGTAAAGCCTTGTCTACGTTTTATAGACGTCATTCTGATTTGGTTTCAAAATTCAATGTTGGACTTAAAACACTTCTGAAACATGGCCTATCGGAAACCGAATTCTATGGTGACTTAGTTCATAAATTTAGAAAAATACATGCCTGTAATGACTTTAGTTCCCAATTTCGTAAAATCGTTCGTCGATATATAAAGATTGGGTACAACATAAATGTTATAAAACAGACTGCATGCATGGTGGTTTACCAAATCACGGTTGGCAACTTTGCTTCCCTCTTTGATTGCACACCGTAGGGTCGGGCTTAAGATTATATGACGGTTCCAGCGTAAAAGCATAAATGGAATTTTATTTTATTTTAGTATTCTTTATGTTGGTTGGCGCCTGATGCGCCGTCTTTGGTCGGGCCCCATGGAGTCTAACTGTTGGTTTTCTTTTGCTCCAGCAATCCTGTTGTTGTATGCTGTCGAGTCGTCAACCTTGTTTCATCTCTGAAGTGTGTTGATTTGTATGTTCTCGGAGATGTTACACTGATGAGTTAGGAAGCCTGCATGCGGACTAAACAAAATTAGTGTATACTGCCACAGAGGTAATGGCGAGGATCATGGCCATGTAAAATCGATTTAAGCCCCCCCCCCCAACCCAGTGGAATTCTTTCCACTGATCGTTCCAAGGCGGTTCTTCTGTGGCGGTTTATTTATGTTGTTGTCTGATACTTACTGTGTGTATCACTTGTGTCTTTTTATTTTGGATGGTCATTTAGCCATTTTGTGGTAAAGTAACTGTCCTTATGGCCTTCCTTTGTTTAGGTTTCCATTATGGTCTGGTCGCTTCATGTTTGTGTTTCTTTCCCTTTGGTGTCTTTGATGGGTGGAGTAAGTTAATTGTATCGATTCCTGATCTTTGTTTTTCTTCTACTTAGAAAAACAAGCATTGAGTAGCGTCCATGATTCAATAATATTATGGACAGTCACTTCAGTCTGGTATTGTTTCTTTTAAAGCACGTAATTTACGTTTATAATTACCATTTTTTCTGATGCCGTGCAATCTAGTTTTACGCTTTAGGCAGTCCAGGAGCGAGACAATATCAAAGTCGGGCATTTTCGATATATTACCCTCATGGTAAATGTTGTCATTAAAGCCCAATTGAAAAGGTGTCTGTAATAATTCAATCCATTTTAATTCAGTTTCATGCCGTTTAATAATTTAACCTAGCTGTAGAATTTACATCAAAATATTGTTTTTCCACTGGCTGTATAGAAATATCTTTTATAGAATGACATGTACGTCTGAAATAACGGTACAAGAAAGTGTCATTTTTTAGGCTTGCTCATTCAGTGAGTCAATCTACGACAGTGTTCGTTAAAACGTGTTTTAACGTGCGATTAGTTTGCCCGACACACTGCATTTTACAATTTGCAGCATGTCAAGTTATCACATATATCAAAACAGTAGACTTACATGTCAAATCGGACATGTTAACCACAGAAAAACGTCTACCGTTCACAGACGAAGAAACGGTAGACGGAGTGCATAAATGTGAACAGCACCTGCACCTCTTAACATTGCACTTGGAAATACTAGGATACATTTCACTTCTTTTGAACGGATTGGAATATTTCCGGAGAATAAATTGGGACTACCAGCGCCACTTAAATTTACGGAAGCGACAGAAAACAAATTTATGGGCCTCACAAATACCGACGGCAACATAGCACTAAACTTATTAATAAAATGGGGAATCCGTACAGAAGAAGCAGTATGTAACCTAAGAGGAAATATAGTAAGATTAAATTTATTTGTGATACTCATGTTAGTTGAAAAGGGGCGATGCAATCTAATCTAAAGCGATATTCATACCGGACATTAAGTTAAACAGTTAAAGGTTGCCTTTGGAAACAAAGAGCACATGAAAGAACGAAAGTCGGGGACTCGGTTTTATTGAGTCTCTTCATAAACATGAATGAAGTTTGCAAGGCTGCATACGCCCCCCCCCCCCCAGGACCAGCTTGAGCCGGGCTCAAGGATCCAAAAGGAAATATAATCTACACTACGTTGAAGCACGGGGAGACTTTTTACAGCCGCCACACGACACTTAACACCAGTTGCAGTGAGGTGAATTAAAAAGTTAAAAGGTTGCCTTTGGATACAAAGAACACATAAAAGAACGAACATCGGAGACTCGGTTTTATTGAGTCTCATCATATACAGCAATGTAGTTTTCAAGGCTGCAAACGTCCCTCGTAGTTCGCCACAGTTTGCTGGTGATTCATCAAGTCAGTAGATCAGCAGGATTCTCAGCGGTAGGACAGTATTTCCACTTCCGTTTCTCGGTCAGCTCGTAAATTTCGCGGACGCGGTTTGCTGTTAAATTCTTAAACGGTCTTAATGTCTGCAGCAAGTGTAGAACTATATGGCTGTCTGTCCACGGAAACGGTGATTCAATCTGAATGGAGTCCATAATGTGTCTTCCAAGTCGTGCGCCTAGGACAGTCGCCATTAGCTCTAATCTTGGTAGTGTCAGTGCTTTCAGGGGTGCGACTCGTGTTTTAGACATAACTAGCGTTGAGGTTCAACTACTGCATAGGTAGGCACACGCACCGTATTTTCTAGGATTAGCGTCAACAAACACATGTAGATCTGTAATACGGCCGGTATCGTCTGTTGTGGTGATCTTGGAGAAGTATGCTCATTGAACCCTCTGTGATGACACATCATTCATTTCATCTTGGATTCTGCGCCACCGTTGTTGTACTGCAAAGGCAGTTGGGAGTCTCAGTCGAATTTCTGCTACTAAATATCTTGCAGGTGTATCTAAACTTTGATCTTTACCGGACTGAAGAATCCAACAGAATCGTAAACTTTTGATGTTTGCTGCAGAATATCACCTTTGGTCACCACATCGTTCTTCTCAATTGGAATCAGGCGGAGAAACAGTTCATCTTTTTCTGAATCCCAAAATATCTCATTTCACACGCGGTCGATATCCTGAACGCTGCCAGCCGATGCAAGTTCGCAAAGTGTCTGGCTGTTTGAATTCAAAGAACGCAGTTTGATTCAAGCTCTTTGGCATCATGCCTCGCATCTCCCGAAAGTAACTAACCGCCTGTTGCTCTAAGAAGAAACTAAATATGATGTAGTCCACATATAAGTCTTGTCGCACTCTGTAACTGACCCACACATCGTAATCTTCATGCAGATGCTTAAGCAGGTGATGAACAGTTAGCAGGTGGCACCTGGGATAGCTTTGAATCTGTATGTGATTAGTTCGCTGCTTGTATCATTTGGATCACTAAGCCAGAGAAATCTAGTCATATCTTTATCCTTCTCGTCCAGCTGCATGTGCAGAAATAAATTTTCGATATCCGTTGACACAGCAAATTAGCTCAGTCGGAAACGTATCAGAATGCCTGTCAAACCATTAAGTTCCGGCGGCGTCGATTTTAGGCAGTCATTAAGGCTCGGTGCATCACGGGATTGGCGGCAACTGCAATCATAGACTATGCGGATCGGCGTTGTTGGTTTCTTGGTTACTCCACAGGGCGGAATGTAATGTACATTCTGGCCTGGCTGAGCAAGGTCTATTTTCTCCATAGATCTGCGTTTTTCGTGATCCGCAATAATTTCACCATATTTCTGGAACATCAGTGGCCGTTCTGTCGGTCGCTGGATGTAGTTCTGTATTCGCCGTAGGGCTACTCCATAAAAATTAGGAAGTGGAGGGCCGTCCGTCCTCTATCCCCCTGGGTTTTGTCGACTTACGCCCGTTTTTACAATCAATGCAAGTTTCTTGGTACTCCTGAAAAATGACTAGCGATTGACTTTCGTCTTCTGATGCGCTGATTTCAATTGACCCCAGTTCCCAAATGGTTGTAAGTCGTAGAGCTCGGTTGGGGTAGCGACGACGCTTAATATGCTTGAATATAAATGGTTTGATTGCATCGGAAGTGGACCAGAAAGAAGGTATTCGATCTTGGATTGAACTGCAGTAGGCCAGGTCCGTTTCCTCGAATCACTCAACTTTGAACAATAGTCCAGTAATGATCGGCTCCTATGCGAAGTTCAATCTCGAAATAGTCTAGGTCTGTTGCAGGATGCGCGAGCTTTAAACTCTGCAGACGATGATACTGTTTTCGGAAAGATACATAATGGCACAGCTTTTGTCGAAATCCCGTGGACGTTTATTGGTATGTTGTCGCTGTTGCTGCTCCAAATGAGTCTATGTGAACCTTCTCTGTACCGTTGCACTTCATCTGAATCTTGTTGACCATGTCCTCCGTAACAAACGAACGCTGGGAACCTTCATCAAACAGAAAACAGGCGTCAATGCTGCATTGTCGCGATAAAATCTGTGCAATGGCAGTCTTCGCTCGGTCTCTTGTTGGGCCCATCGCAGTCTAACTGTTGGTTTTGTTTTGCTCCGGCATTTGAGTGGTTTCTTGCTGTCGAGTCCTAACCGTTGTTTCGTCTCTGTGATTGGTTGTTTATTTGTGTTCACGGATATGTTGCACTGATGAGTTGGGAGGCCTTCGTGCGGACTGAGCAAATTATTTGACTAAATTGCGACGGAGGTGGGGGGCAAGGATGTGGCAACGTGGAGTCGATTTAAGGCCCCCACCCCACAGTGAAGTTCGTTTCACTGACCGTTCCAAGGCGGTTCTTCTGTCGCGGTTTATTTTTTGTTATGGTTTGTCTTTGAGTGTTTGTGTCGCTTGTGTTGTTTTGTTTTGGATAGCCAATTGGCCATTTTGTGGGAAAGTAACTGTCCTTTTGACTTTCCGCTATTGATGTTTCCATTAGGGTTTGTTGCGTCATGTTTGTGGTTCTTACCATTTGGTGTCTCTGAAGGGAGTGTGGGTTAATTGTATCGATTCCAGATCATCGCCTTCACTTCTTCTTTAGAAGAGTGTTGTGTCTTTTGTTGTTTCGTTGAATACAGGATGGCTGGCTGTCCGCCGTGGCATTAGTCCGGGTGGATGAGTAACGCCGGTCCTGGTCCCGGCAAGAAACGAAAATGTGGATCCCGTCACGTCAAGTTCGGTTCGGCACCCGGCTTTTAGGATATTGATTTCGTTTTTCAAAGCCATTCAAAGTGACGTCATGGTCCAATTACTGCTGCCATTACTGTGGGTCATGTTGATTCGTACTTCAGTTGGGAGTTTGCCAATGAAAATCGGAACCATCAAACTTCCGAAGCTGTCCTGGCTCTGTCCAAGGGACTCAAGACCTCTGAATTATTTCTTAAGATCGTCGTAAAATGCTTGTAGACTCTAGTGTAGATTATATTTTCTTGTCCTTTGGGATCATTGATTCCATTGTGGAATTTTGAAAACATCTGAGGGTCACTGATGAGGCCTAATTGGCCGAAACTAGCTAGTCTGGCCCAGAAAACATGAACACTCCATATTTTTCAGTTCTGTGGTGTATTCCTTGCTTCCAAAGGAAAACCCTTTAATAGAACATATTTAACTTCACTACAGCTGGTGTGTGGGAATGTGTGGCGGCGGTAAAACGTCTCCCTGCCCTACATCATAATGTAGATTATATTTTCTTGTCATTTGGGATCATTGATTCCTTTGTGGAATTTTGAAAACATCTGAGGGTCACTGATGAGGCCTAATTGGCCGAAACTAGCTAGTCTGGCCCAGAAAACATGAACACTCCATATTTTTCAGTTCTGTGGTGTATTCCTTGCTTCCAAAGGAAAACCCTTTAATAGAACATATTTAAATTCACTACAGCTGGTGTGTGGGAATGTGTGGCGGCGGTAAAACGTCTCCCTGCCCTACATCATAGTGTAGATTATATTTTCTTGTCCTTTGGGATCATTGATTCCTTTGAGGAATTTTGAAAACATCTGAGGGTCACTGATGAGGCCTAATTGGCCGAAACTAGCTAGTCTGGCCCAGAAAACATGAACACTCCATATTTTTCAGTTCTGTGGTGTATTCCTTGCTTCCAAAGGATAACCCTTTTATAGAACATATTTAACTTGGTCGTGGCGTCTCCAACAACGCTTGCATATATGCATTAATAATCTTGTGAGGCTGGCCAAAACGTCCAAGCAAGTGTTCAATTGCCTTGGGACAGTTTGCATCTGTGAGTGGAAAACCATCCAAAGCGCTAACAGCGGCGTCATTTGTTAGAGACTTCAAATAGCTGGACTTCTGGATATCAGGCAAGGCATAATTTTGATGAATGCTTGATTCGAACGAGTCCCAGAAAGTAGGCCATTCCAGAATGCTTCCGCTGAAAGAAGGCAATGTTAACTTTGGTAGTCTATGCTGTGGTGTAGAAGATACAGTAGGGTAACTTACTTCCGATCTAATGGAGTGCTGCGATGCCTTATCGTTGTTGTTTTCCTCCCTACTATTCTCCCCAATGACTGCAGGTTCCCTCGGCTTAGTATCCCGGCTTTACGTATCGTCCTGTTTCTTGAACTCTCTTCTTACATTTGTGGCCCTACTTTCCAGGTCGATCATGTACTTTTCTGATCCCATGATTTCAGTCTCTTGGTCAGTCACATCCGTCTGTGAGAGAATCTTCTCGTTGAACTGCTTCAGCAACACAACTTTCTCCATAATTACGCCAAGAATCGCACTGATATCCTCCGAACACAACTCCGCGGTTATTCTATGTAGCTGTCCTTCTCCAATCTTGCGGTGTGCCGCTCTAGTTGATGAGTTTCTGTAAATTCTGAATACTGAGGGTCCTGGTTAGACACCAAAATGAAACGGATCGTGCAATTAATCAGAAGAAAACTAAGCGTAGTGTTAGGTTCATACCTTTATACAGGAAGTAAAAACAACATGGCAACGTTATATGTGAAGTAACGTTATGAAAATTGCGCGACTGAACTACTAAGCAAGGGGTAATCCTTTGGAAGCAAAACGGAAAACATACTAGCTAGTTTCGCCGAATTAGACCTCATCAGTGACCCCCAAATTATTTCAGAAGAAAACTAAGCGTAGTGTTAGGTTCATACCTTTATACAGGAAGTAAAAACAACATGGCAACGTTATATGTGAAGTTACGTTATGAAAATTGCGCGACTGAACTACTAAGCAAGGGGTAATCCTTTGGAAGCAAAACGGAAAACAGACTAGCTAGTTTCGCCGAATTAGACCTCATCAGTGACCCTCAAATTATTCCTGAATTTCGCTGTGGAATCGATGATCCCAACGGACTAGAAAAAAAACAACCAAAACCAGCTCTTTTTACTGAACAGATACGTTTATGTAGAATATCTTACATGAATGAAGAAGATCTTACATGAGTAATCATGTATTTGAATTTTTTAAACGAGTTGTGGAAAAGGGATACAATGCGAGGCTTTACCGAGAATTTGATCCACTATCCTCAACGCATTTAATAAATATTAAATAATGCAATATTTTACTTATCATATGCCTTTTAAAAACGCATTTTATTCACGATTGTTTTATTAGAATATCAATTTTCTACCATTATTAAACGCGACGTCGTTAAGGACGTCGTACATGTAAAGTTACGGTGCGAATCTAACTATTTTGCATATGAGCCAGCGCACGACAAAACCTACAATAAGATATGCGTGCCCGTCGAAAACTCAGATCAGCCTGCAAATCCATATAGTCTTACCAGAGACTTCTCTTGCTGCATGGAGGAACTTGGGCCCTTAGCTTTCCGTAGAGCGCATAACGAAGACCCTAGTCAGACTGCGCGGATGCGCAGCTGATCTGAGACTTCGTTGGGCGCACATGTCTTATTGTAGGTTTTGTCATGCGCTGCCTCATATTTAATCCACTAGTGGATAAACGTAGTTTTTACAAGGGGTTTTTTTCAGTCTCACACGCGACGTCATATGATACATATAGTGTATTTATCTTATGAGCTCTATGATGGAATGTGTAAACATGATTATAAAAAGATTTGTGCGAATGTGGTAAACCGTGTAGGAAGACGTTTGCCGATTGTTAGATTTAACGCTTACAATACTCCTATAAACAGTAAGATAGTCTTCCAGGCAGAGAGAAACAGTACCAGCGCGTTTTTTGTACTCCCATTGTGTAAACACAAATTCTTGGTAACTTGCCTTGATAAAGAGAAAGGTGTTTATAATTCTCATATCAAATTCATCCTGTGTTAAGTCAATGTGAATACAATAATCTAATTTAGAAATAACCCTAGTGTTCTTGCCTTTACATAATCTACCGTCGACATCGGGTGGCTGGAAGGAAACAGGATGCAAAATGTCAACGGACATGTCATGACGATTAGGAACATGCATCTCATTTACTGAGGAATCGTCATACTCATATACTCCGAATTCACACAGAGGAACTCGGTATATCGCCGTCATAACGTTTCCAAGATAACAGAATTTTCCGTGCACCTTTGCGAAAGTAAGTATATCCCTCACGTCCTTGTAATTATCGTAGTTGAGGCTGAATCCAACCACCACATAGTCAACAATGCTCTTCCCTTCACGAACTGATATCTTTTTGTACAAGTGCATTCCTAGAAATCTCAACATTTGTCCCATACTGTACTTAACGGCAGTTCGGAACGACGTGTGTGTTATATTGGACTCGTACAACGTTTGCCTTTCTCCAAACGAGAGTTTTAAATATAAAACAAAACAGGTGTCGGTGTCAGCTTTGTCTCTTGGCAGACAGTTCTCATTGTATGGAAAGTAATCACACTTTAGATCCCGACAAACCATCTGCAAAACAGAACAGATGAAGATGACAACTCCATCCAACAAATATCCAAAGCCCCCGCCCATAGGGGCTTGAAGAAATATATGGGCTGCATGATGCTTCCACGCAGAGCTGAATCCGGCCCGCACACTAGTACTGGTAAACCGCTTAGAGGATCAAAGCCTGTCCAGGAACCGCGGTGCTAATAAACCCTATTGGTTTCATTGGGCGACAGGGCTTGAGATGTCATTTCATCTCAATGTCGGGTAAAAGTCCCACAAAATTGGAAGCAACGTCTCCAAAATGACCTTTACAGTGTTGACGGGGACGTTAAACCTCAAATCAAACAAACAAAACCAACAAATA